>OW388298.1:8442586-8700086 GCA_936450465.1 Gibbula magus | reverse complement strand
CTACTACTTCTACTTCTACTACTTCTACTTCTACTACTACTACTACTGCTACTACTTCTACTCCTACTACTACTACCACTACTACTACTACTACTACTACTACTTCTACTGTTACTACCTTCCCACGTGACCTCTGTTACATGTTCTCCCTACAGAGGCTTCAGGGTAATAAATATTAACCCCCGAACAGTGAATACTTCAGAAATTCCTTCCCAAGTAAACTCTGTAACATTCTTCCTAAGCCAACTCTGTTTTATTCTCAGCGACAGAGTTTGATCAGGTTTTTTTCCCCCAAGTAACCTCAATTAACTTTTCTAAGCACACAGGTAAATCAGGTCAATTCTTCACACGTTACCTGTGTTACATTATATCAGTTGGTTTTTTTATTATTCCCCCCTGGTTTACAATTGTATTCCCAACAGAGGTTCTCCATATAGGTTACTCAAGTCATTTCTTAAAAAGTATACTCTGAAAAATCTCAAAAGAGTTTACTCATGTTACGTTCTTTCCCCACAGACGTAACTCAAGTAAGATATTCCAAAGTAACCTATGTTACATTACATCAGAATAATTAGTATTCTAGTAATTTCTTCCAAAGTAACCTATTTTAAGTTCCATCGCCACAGAGGTAACTCAAGTAAGTTCTTCCCAAGTAACCTTTGTTACATGACATCAGAACAGTTGGTAATATAGTCTTTTCTTCCCAAGTAACCTCTTTTACATATTTACACCACAGAAGTAACTCAAGTAAGTTGTTCCCAAGTATCCTCTGTTACATGACAGCAAAACAGTTGATAATCAAGTCATTTCTACCAAAGTAACCTCTTTTAAATTCTCTCGCCACAGAGGTAACTCAAGTAATATCTTCCCAAGTAACCTCTGTTACATGACATCAGAATAGTTAGTAATCAAGTCATTTCTTCCCAAGTAACCTCTTTTAAGTTTTCTTGCCACAGAGGTAACTCAAGTAAGTTCTTCCCAAATAACCTCAGTTACATTACATCAGAACAGTTGGTAATATAGTCTTTTATTCCCAAGTAACCTCTTTTACATTCTATCACCACAGAGGTAACTCAAGTAAGTTCTTCCCTAGTAACCTCTGTTACATGACATCATAACAGTTGGTATTATAGTCTTTTATTCCCAAGTAACCTCTTTTACATTCTATCACCACAGAGGTAACTCACGTAAGTTCTTCCCAAGTAACCTCTGTTACATGACATCAGAACAGTTGGTAATATAGTCTTTTCTTCCCAAGTAACCTATTTTTAGTTCCATCACCACAGAGGTAACTCAAGTAAGTTCTTAAGTAGAAACCTCTGTTACAGGACATCATGAAAGTTGGTAATATAGTCTTTTCTTCCCAAGTAACCTCTTTTACATTCTTTCACCACAGAGGTAACTCAAGTAAGTTGTTCGCAAGTATCCTCTGTTACATGACATCAGAACAGTTGATAATCAAGTAATTTCTGCCCAAGTAACCTCTTTTACAGTCTATTACCACAGAGGTAACTCAAGTAAGTTCTTCCAAAGTAACCTCAGTTACATTACATTAGAACAGTTGGTAATATAGTCTTTTCTTCCCAAGTAACCTATTTTAAGTTCCATCACCACAGAGGTAACTCAAGTAAGTTCTTCCCAAGTAACCTCTTTTACATTCTTCCACCACAGAGGTAACTCAAGTAAGTTCTTCCAAAGTAACCTCAGTTACATTACATCAGAACAGTTGGTAATATAGTCTTTTCTTCCCAAGTAACCTCCTTTACATTCTATCACCACAGAGGTAACTCAAGTAAGTTCTTCCCAAGTAACCTTTGTTACATGACATCAGAATAGTGAGTAATCAAGTCATTTTTTCCCAAGTAACCTATTTCAAGTTCTCTCGCCACAGAGGTAACTCATGTAAGTTCTTCCAAAGTAACCTCAGTTACATTACATTAGAACAGTTGGTAATATAGTCTTTTCTTCCCAAGTAACCTATTTAAAGTTCCATCACCACAGAGGTAACTCAAGTAAGTTCTTCCCAAGTAACCTCTTTTACATTCTTCCACCACAGAGGTAACTCAAGTAAGTTCTTCCAAAGTAACCTCAGTTACATTACATCAGAACAGTTGGTAATATAGTCTTTTCTTCCCAAGTAACCTCCTTTACATTCTATCACCACAGAGGTAACTCAAGTAAGTTCTTCCCAAGTAACCTATGTTACATTAAATCAGAACAGTTGGTAGTCAAGTCATTTCTACCCAAGAAAGCTCTTTTAAGATCTCTCGACACAGTGTGGCTCAAGTAAGTTCTTCCCAAGTAACCTCTGTTACATAACGTTAGAGCAGTTGTTAATCAAGTCACTTCGTCCCAAGTAACCTCTTTTAAGTTTTCTTGCCACAGAGGTAACTCAAGTAAGATCTTCCCAAGTAACCTCTGTTACATGACATCAGAATAGTTGGTATTATAGTCTTTTATTCCCAAGTAAACTCTTTTACATTCTATCACCACAGAGGTAACTCAAGTAAGATCTTCCCAAGTAACCTCTGTTACATGACATCATAACAGTTGGTATTATAGTCTTTTATTCCCAAGTAACCTCTTTTACATTCTATCACCACAGAGGTAACTCACGTAAGTTCTTCCCAAGTAACCTCTGTTACATGACATCAGAACAGTTGGTAATATAGTCTTTTTTTCCCAAGTAACCTATTTTTAGTTCCATCACCACAGAGGTAACTCAAGTAAGTTCTTAAGTAGAAACCTCTGTTACAGGACATCATGAAAATTGGTAATATAGTCTTTTCTGCCCAAGTAACCTCTTTTACATTCTATCACCACATAGGTAACTCAAGTAAGTTCTTCCCAAGTAACCTTTGTTACATGACATCAGAATAGTGAGTAATCAAGTCATTTTTTCCCAAGTAACCTATTTCAAGTTCTCTCGCCACAGAGGTAACTCATGTAAGTTCTTCCAAAGTAACCTCAGTTACATTACATTAGAACAGTTGGTAATATAGTCTTTTCTTCCCAAGTAACCTATTTTAAGTTCCATCACCACAGAGGTAACTCAAGTAAGTTCTTCCCAAGTAACCTCTTTTACATTCTTCCACCACAGAGGTAACTCAAGTAAGTTCTTCCAAAGTAACCTCAGTTACATTACATCAGAACAGTTGGTAATATAGTCTTTTCTTCCCAAGTAACCTCCTTTACATTATATCACCACAGAGGTAACTCAAGTAAGTTCTTCCCAAGTAACCTTTGTTACATGACATCAGAATAGTGAGTAATCAAGTCATTTTTTCCCAAGTAACCTATTTCAAGTTCTCTCGCCACAGAGGTAACTCATGTAAGTTCTTCCAAAGTAACCTCAGTTACATTACATTAGAACAGTTGGTAATATAGTCTTTTCTTCCCAAGTAACCTATTTAAAGTTCCATCACCACAGAGGTAACTCAAGTAAGTTCTTCCCAAGTAACCTCTTTAACATTCTTCCACCACAGAGGTAACTCAAGTAAGTTCTTCCAAAGTAACCTCAGTTACATTACATCAGAACAGTTGGTAATATAGTCTTTTCTTCCCAAGTAACCTCCTTTACATTCTATCACCACAGAGGTAACTCAAGTAAGTTCTTCCCAAGTAACCTATGTTACATTAAATCAGAACAGTTGGTAATCAAGTCATTTCTTCCCAAGAAAGCTCTTTTAAGATCTCTCGACACAGTGTGGCTCAAGTAAGTTCTTCCCAAGTAACCTCTGTTACATAACGTTAGAGCAGTTGTTAATCAAGTCACTTCGTCCCAAGTAACCTCTTTTAAGTTTTCTTGCCACAGAGGTAACTCAAGTAAGATCTTCCCAAGTAACCTCTGTTACATGACATCATAACAGTTGGTATTATAGTCTTTTATTCCCAAGTAACCTCTTTTACATTCTATCACCACAGAGGTAACTCAAGTTAGATCTTCCCAAGTAACCTCTGTTACATGACATCAGAACAGTTTGTAATCTAGTCATTTCTTTCCATGTAACCTATTTTAAGTTCCATCACCACAGAGGTAACTCAAGTAAGTTCTTAAGTAGAAACCTCTGTTACAGGAGATCATGAAAGTTGGTAATATAGTCTTTTCTTCCCAAGTAACCTCTTTTACATTCTTTCACCACAGAGGTAACTCAAGTAAGTTGTTCGCAAGTATCATCTGTTACATGACATCAGAACAGTTGATAATCAAGTAATTTCTGCCCAAGTAACCTCTTTTACATTCTATCACCACAGAGGTAACTCAAGTAAGTTCTTCCCAAGTAACCTTTGTTACATGACATCAGAATAGTGAGTAATCAAGTCATTTTTTCCCAAGTAACCTATTTCAAGTTCTCTCGCCACAGAGGTAACTCATGTAAGTTCTTCCAAAGTAACCTCAGTTACATTACATTAGAACAGTTGGTAATATAGTCTTTTCTTCCCAAGTAACCTATTTTAAGTTCCATCACCACAGAGGTAACTCAAGTAAGTTCTTCCCAAGTAACCTCTTTTACATTCTTCCACCACAGAGGTAACTCAAGTAAGTTCTTCCAAAGTAACCTCAGTTACATTACATCAGAACAGTTGGTAATATAGTCTTTTCTTCCCAAGTAACCTCCTTTACATTCTATCACCACAGAGGTAACTCAAGTAAGTTGTTCGCAAGTATCATCTGTTACATGACATCAGAACAGTTGATAATCAAGTAATTTCTGCCCAAGTAACCTCTTTTACATTCTATCACCACAGAGGTAACTCATGTAAGTTCTTCCAAAGTAACCTCAGTTACATTACATTAGAACAGTTGGTAATATAGTCTTTTCTTCCCAAGTAACCTATTTTAAGTTCCATCACCACAGAGGTAACTCAAGTAAGTTCTTCCCAAGTAACCTCTTTTACATTCTTCCACCACAGAGGTAACTCAAGTAAGTTCTTCCAAAGTAACCTCAGTTACATTACATCAGAACAGTTGGTAATATAGTCTTTTCTTCCCAAGTAACCTCCTTTACATTCTATCACCACAGAGGTAACTCAAGTAAGTTCTTCCCAAGTAACCTATGTTACATTAAATCAGAACAGTTGGTAATCAAGTCATTTCTTCCCAAGAAAGCTCTTTTAAGATCTCTCGACACAGTGTGGCTCAAGTAAGTTCTTCCCAAGTAACCTCTGTTACATAACGTTAGAGCAGTTGTTAATCAAGTCACTTCGTTCCAAGTAACCTCTTTTAAGTTTTCTTGCCACAGAGGTAACTCAAGTAAGATCTTCCCAAGTAACCTCTGTTACATGACATCATAACAGTTGGTATTATAGTCTTTTATTCCCAAGTAACCTCTTTTACATTCTATCACCACAGAGGTAACTCAAGTTAGATCTTCCCAAGTAACCTCTGTTACATGACATCAGAACAGTTTGTAATCTAGTCATTTCTTCCCATGTAACCTATTTTAAGTTCCATCACCACAGAGGTAACTCAAGTAAGTTCTTAAGTAGAAACCTCTGTTACAAGAGATCATGAAAGTTGGTAATATAGTCTTTTCTTCCCAAGTAACCTCTTTTACATTCTTTCACCACAGAGGTAACTCAAGTAAGTTGTTCGCAAGTATCATCTGTTACATGACATCAGAACAGTTGATAATCAAGTAATTTCTGCCCAAGTAACCTCTTTTACATTCTATCACCACAGAGGTAACTCAAGTAAGTTCTTCCCAAGTAACCTTTGTTACATGACATCAGAATAGTGAGTAATCAAGTCATTTTTTCCCAAGTAACCTATTTCAAGTTCTCTCGCCACAGAGGTAACTCATGTAAGTTCTTCCAAAGTAACCTCAGTTACATTACATTAGAACAGTTGGTAATATAGTCTTTTCTTCCCAAGTAACCTATTTTAAGTTCCATCACCACAGAGGTAACTCAAGTAAGTTCTTCCCAAGTAACCTCTTTTACATTCTTCCACCACAGAGGTAACTCAAGTAAGTTCTTCCAAAGTAACCTCAGTTACATTACATCAGAACAGTTGGTAATATAGTCTTTTCTTCCCAAGTAACCTCCTTTACATTCTATCACCACAGAGGTAACTCAAGTAAGTTCTTCCCAAGTAACCTATGTTACATTAAATCAGAACAGTTGGTAATCAAGTCATTTCTTCCCAAGAAAGCTCTTTTAAGATCTCTCGACACAGTGTGGCTCAAGTAAGTTCTTCCAAGGTAACCTCTGTTACATAACATTAGAGCAGTTGGTATTATAGTCTTTTCTTCCCAAGTAAACTCTTTTACAATCTATCACCACAAAGGTACCTCAATAAGTTGTTCCCAAGTAACCTCTGTTACATGACATCAGAATAGTCAGTAATCAAGTCATTTCTTCCCAAGTAACCTATTTCAAATTCTCTCGCCACAGGTGTAACTCAAGTAAGTTCTTCCAAAGTAACCTCAGTTACATTCTATCACCACAGAAGTAACTCAAGTAAGTTCTTAGCAAGTAAACTCTGTTACATGAAATCAGAACAGTTGATAATCAAGTATTTCTTCCCAAGAAACCTCTTTTAAGATCTCTCGCCACAGTGGTGACTCAAGTAAGTTCTTCCCAAGTAACCTCTGTTACATAACATTAGAGCAGTTGTTAATCAAGTCATTTCTTCCCAAGTAACCTATTTTAAGTTCTCTTGTCACAGAGGTAACTCAAGTAAGATCTTCCCAAGTAACCTATGTTACATGACATCATAACAGTTGGTATTATAGTCTTTTATTCCCAAGTAACCTCTTTTACATTCTCTCACCACAGAGGTAACTCAAGTAAGATCTTCCCAAGTAACCTCTGTTACATGACATCAAAACAGTTGGTATTATAGTCTTTTCTTCCCAAGTAACCTCTTTTACACTCTCTCACCACAGAGGTAACTCACGTAAATTCTTCCCAAGTAACCTATGTTACATGACATCAGAAAAGTTGGTAATATAGTCTTTTCTTCCCAAGTAACCTATTTTTAGTTCCATCACCACAGAGGTAACTCAAGTAAGTTCTTAAGTAGAAACCTCTGTTACAGGACATCATGAAAGTTGGTAATATAGTCTTTTCTTCCCAAGTAACCTCTTTTACATTCTTTCACCACAGAGGTAACTCAAGTAAGTTGTTCGCAAGTATCATCTGTTACATGACATCAGAACAGTTGATAATCAAGTAATTTCTGCCCAAGTAACCTCTTTTACATTCTATCACCACAGAGGTAACTCAAGTAAGTTCTTCCCAAGTAACCTTTGTTACATGACATCAGAATAGTGAGTAATCAAGTCATTTTTTCCCAAGTAACCTATTTCCAGTTCTCTCGCCACAGAGGTAACTTATGTAAGTTCTTCCAAAGTAACCTCAGTTACATTACATTAGAACAGTTGGTAATATAGTCTTTTCTTCCCAAGTAACCTATTTTAAGTTCCATCACCACAGAGGTAACTCAAGTAAGTTCTTCCCAAGTAACCTCTTTTACATTCTTCCACCACAGAGGTAACTCAAGTAAGTTCTTCCAAAGTAACCTCAGTTACATTACATCAGAACAGTTGGTAATATAGTCTTTTCTTCCCAAGTAACCTCCTTTACATTCTATCACCACAGAGGTAACTCAAGTAAGTTCTTCCCAAGTAACCTTTGTTACATGACATCAGAATAGTGAGTAATCAAGTCATTTTTTCCCAAGTAACCTATTTCAAGTTCTCTCGCCACAGAGGTAACTCATGTAAGTTCTTCCAAAGTAACCTCAGTTACATTACATTAGAACAGTTGGTAATATAGTCTTTTCTTCCCAAGTAACCTATTTTAAGTTCCATCACCACAGAGGTAACTCAAGTAAGTTCTTCCCAAGTAACCTCTTTTACATTCTTCCACCACAGAGGTAACTCAAGTAAGTTCTTCCAAAGTAACCTCAGTTACATTACATCAGAACAGTTGGTAATATAGTCTTTTCTTCCCAAGTAACCTCCTTTACATTCTATCACCACAGAGGTAACTCAAGTAAGTTCTTCCCAAGTAACCTATGTTACATTAAATCAGAACAGTTGGTAATCAAGTCATTTCTTCCCAAGAAAGCTCTTTTAAGATCTCTCTACACAGTGTGGCTCAAGTAAGTTCTTCCCAAGTAAACTCTGTTACATAACATTAGAGCAGTTGGTATTATAGTCTTTTCTTCCCAAGTAAACTCTTTTACAATCTATCACCACAGAGGTACCTCAATAAGTTGTTCCCAAGTAACCTCTGCTAAATGACATCAGAATAGTCAGTAATCAAGTCATTTCTTCCCAAGTAACCTCTGTTACATGACATCAGAATAGTTAGTAATCAAGTCATTTCTACCCAAGTAACCTCTTTAAAATTCTCTCGACACAGAGGTAACTCAAGTAAGATCTTCCCAAGTATACTCTGTTACAATACATCAGAACAGTTGAAAATCAAGTATTTCTTCCCAAGTAACCTCTGTTACATAACGTTAGAGCAGTTGTTAATCAAGTCACTTCGTCCCAAGTAAACTCTTTTACGTTTTCTTGCCACAGAGGTAACTCAAGTAAGATCTTCCCAAGTACCCTCTGTTACATGACATCAGAATAGTTGGTATTATAGTCTTTTATTCCCAAGTAAACTCTTTTACATTCTATCACCACAGAGGTAACTCAAGTAAGATCTTCCCAAGTAACCTCTGTTACATGACATCATAACAGTTGGTATTATAGTCTTTTATTCCCAAGTAACCTCTTTTACATTCTATCACCACAGAGGTAACTCACGTAAGTTCTTCCCAAGTAACCTCTGTTACATGACATCAGAACAGTTGGTAATATAGTCTTTTCTTCCCAAGTAACCTATTTTTAGTTCCATCACCACAGAGGTAACTCAAGTAAGTTCTTAAGTAGAAACCTCTGTTACAGGACATCATGAAAGTTGGTAATATAGTCTTTTCTTCCCAAGTAACCTCTTTTACATTCTTTCACCACAGAGGTAACTCAAGTAAGTTGTTCGCAAGTATCATCTGTTACATGACATCAGAACAGTTGATAATCAAGTAATTTCTGCCCAAGTAACCTCTTTACATTCTATCACCACAGAGGTAACTCAAGTAAGTTCTTCCCAAGTAACCTTTGTTACATGACATCAGAATAGTGAGTAATCAAGTCATTTTTTCCCAAGTAACCTATTTCAAGTTCTCTCGCCACAGAGGTAACTCATGTAAGTTCTTCCAAAGTAACCTCAGTTACATTACATTAGAACAGTTGGTAATATAGTCTTTTCTTCCCAAGTAACCTATTTTAAGTTCCATCACCACAGAGGTAACTCAAGTAAGTTCTTCCCAAGTAACCTCTTTTACATTCTTCCACCACAGAGGTAACTCAAGTAAGTTCTTCCCAAGTAACCTCAGTTACATTACATCAGAACAGTTGGTAATATAGTCTTTTCTTCCCAAGTAACCTCCTTTACATTCTATCACCACAGAGGTAACTCAAGTAAGTTCTTCCCAAGTAACCTATGTTACATTAAATCAGAACAGTTGGTAATCAAGTCATTTCTTCCCAAGAAAGCTCTTTTAAGATCTCTCTACACAGTGTGGCTCAAGTAAGTTCTTCCCAAGTAACCTCTGTTACATAACGTTAGAGCAGTTGTTAATCAAGTCACTTCGTTCCAAGTAACCTCTTTTAAGTTTTCTTGCCACAGAGGTAACTCAAGTAAGATCTTCCCAAGTAACCTCTGTTACATGACATCATAACAGTTGGTATTATAGTCTTTTATTCCCAAGTAACCTCTTTTACATTCTATCACCACAGAGGTAACTCAAGTTAGATCTTCCCAAGTAACCTCTGTTACATGACATCAGAACAGTTTGTAATCTAGTCATTTCTTTCCATGTAACCTATTTTAAGTTCCATCACCACAGAGGTAACTCAAGTAAGTTCTTAAGTAGAAACCTCTGTTACAGGAGATCATGAAAGTTGGTAATATAGTCTTTTCTTCCCAAGTAACCTCTTTTACATTCTTTCACCACAGAGGTAACTCAAGTAAGTTGTTCGCAAGTATCATCTGTTACATGACATCAGAACAGTTGATAATCAAGTAATTTCTGCCCAAGTAACCTCTTTTACATTCTATCACCACAGAGGTAACTCAAGTAAGTTCTTCCCAAGTAACCTTTGTTACATGACATCAGAATAGTGAGTAATCAAGTCATTTTTTCCCAAGTAACCTATTTCAAGTTCTCTCGCCACAGAGGTAACTCATGTAAGTTCTTCCAAAGTAACCTCAGTTACATTACATTAGAACAGTTGGTAATATAGTCTTTTCTTCCCAAGTAACCTATTTTAAGTTCCATCACCACAGAGGTAACTCAAGTAAGTTCTTCCCAAGTAACCTCTTTTACATTCTTCCACCACAGAGGTAACTCAAGTAAGTTCTTCCAAAGTAACCTCAGTTACATTACATCAGAACAGTTGGTAATATAGTCTTTTCTTCCCAAGTAACCTCCTTTACATTCTATCACCACAGAGGTAACTCAAGTAAGTTCTTCCCAAGTAACCTATGTTACATTAAATCAGAACAGTTGGTAATCAAGTCATTTCTTCCCAAGAAAGCTCTTTTAAGATCTCTCGACACAGTGTGGCTCAAGTAAGTTCTTCCCAAGTAACCTCTGTTACATAACGTTAGAGCAGTTGTTAATCAAGTCACTTCGTTCCAAGTAACCTCTTTTAAGTTTTCTTGCCACAGAGGTAACTCAAGTAAGATCTTCCCAAGTAACCTCTGTTACATGACATCATAACAGTTGGTATTATAGTCTTTTATTCCCAAGTAACCTCTTTTACATTCTATCACCACAGAGGTAACTCAAGTTAGATCTTCCCAAGTAACCTCTGTTACATGACATCAGAACAGTTTGTAATCTAGTCATTTCTTCCCATGTAACCTATTTTAAGTTCCATCACCACAGAGGTAACTCAAGTAAGTTCTTAAGTAGAAACCTCTGTTACAGGAGATCATGAAAGTTGGTAATATAGTCTTTTCTTCCCAAGTAACCTCTTTTACATTCTTTCACCACAGAGGTAACTCAAGTAAGTTGTTCGCAAGTATCATCTGTTACATGACATCAGAACAGTTGATAATCAAGTAATTTCTGCCCAAGTAACCTCTTTTACATTCTATCACCACAGAGGTAACTCAAGTAAGTTCTTCCCAAGTAACCTTTGTTACATGACATCAGAATAGTGAGTAATCAAGTCATTTTTTCCCAAGTAACCTATTTCAAGTTCTCTCGCCACAGAGGTAACTCATGTAAGTTCTTCCAAAGTAACCTCAGTTACATTACATTAGAACAGTTGGTAATATAGTCTTTTCTTCCCAAGTAACCTATTTTAAGTTCCATCACCACAGAGGTAACTCAAGTAAGTTCTTCCCAAGTAACCTCTTTTACATTCTTCCACCACAGAGGTAACTCAAGTAAGTTCTTCCATAATAACCTCAGTTACATTACATCAGAACAGTTGGTAATATAGTCTTTTCTTCCCAAGTAACCTCCTTTACATTCTATCACCACAGAGGTAACTCAAGTAAGTTCTTCCCAAGTAACCTATGTTACATTAAATCAGAACAGTTGGTAATCAAGTCATTTCTTCCCAAGAAAGCTCTTTTAAGATCTCTCGACACAGTGTGGCTCAAGTAAGTTCTTCCCAAGTAACCTCTGTTACATAACATTAGAGCAGTTGGTATTATAGTCTTTTCTTCCCAAGTAAACTCTTTTACAATCTATCACCACAAAGGTACCTCAATAAGTTGTTCCCAAGTAACCTCTGTTACATGACATCAGAATAGTCAGTAATCAAGTCATTTCTTCCCAAGTAACCTATTTCAAATTCTCTCGCCACAGGTGTAACTCAAGTAAGTTCTTCCAAAGTAACCTCAGTTACATTCTATCACCACAGAAGTAACTCAAGTAAGTTCTTAGCAAGTAAACTCTGTTACATGACATCAGAACAGTTGATAATCAAGTATTTCTTCCCAAGAAACCTCTTTTAAGATCTCTCGCCACAGTGGTGACTCAAGTAAGTTCTTCCCAAGT
This sequence comes from Gibbula magus, assembly GCA_936450465.1. Classification (NCBI taxonomy): domain Eukaryota; kingdom Metazoa; phylum Mollusca; class Gastropoda; order Trochida; family Trochidae; genus Gibbula; species Gibbula magus. The sequence goes on along the minus strand of OW388298.1, from coordinate 8,688,007 downwards.
AACCTCTGTTACATAACATTAGAGCAGTTGTTAATCAAGTCATTTCTTCCCAAGTAACCTATTTTAAGTTCTCTTGTCACAGAGGTAACTCAAGTAAGATCTTCCCAAGTAACCTATGTTACATGACATCATAACAGTTGGTATTATAGTCTTTTATTCCCAAGTAACCTCTTTTACATTCTCTCACCACAGAGGTAACTCAAGTAAGATCTTCCCAAGTAACCTCTGTTACATGACATCAAAACAGTTGGTATTATAGTCTTTTCTTCCCAAGTAACCTCTTTTACATTCTCTCACCACAGAGGTAACTCACGTAAATTCTTCCCAAGTAACCTATGTTACATGACATCAGAAAAGTTGGTAATATAGTCTTTTCTTCCCAAGTAACCTATTTTTAGTTCCATCACCACAGAGGTAACTCAAGTAAGTTCTTAAGTAGAAACCTCTGTTACAGGACATCATGAAAGTTGGTAATATAGTCTTTTCTTCCCAAGTAACCTCTTTTACATTCTTTCACCACAGAGGTAACTCAAGTAAGTTGTTCGCAAGTATCATCTGTTACATGACATCAGAACAGTTGATAATCAAGTAATTTCTGCCCAAGTAACCTCTTTTACATTCTATCACCACAGAGGTAACTCAAGTAAGTTCTTCCCAAGTAACCTTTGTTACATGACATCAGAATAGTGAGTAATCAAGTCATTTTTTCCCAAGTAACCTATTTCAAGTTCTCTCGCCACAGAGGTAACTTATGTAAGTTCTTCCAAAGTAACCTCAGTTACATTACATTAGAACAGTTGGTAATATAGTCTTTTCTTCCCAAGTAACCTATTTTAAGTTCCATCACCACAGAGGTAACTCAAGTAAGTTCTTCCCAAGTAACCTCTTTTACATTCTTCCACCACAGAGGTAACTCAAGTAAGTTCTTCCAAAGTAACCTCAGTTACATTACATCAGAACAGTTGGTAATATAGTCTTTTCTTCCCAAGTAACCTCCTTTACATTCTATCACCACAGAGGTAACTCAAGTAAGTTCTTCCCAAGTAACCTATGTTACATTAAATCAGAACAGTTGGTAATCAAGTCATTTCTTCCCAAGAAAGCTCTTTTAAGATCTCTCGACACAGTGTGGCTCAAGTAAGTTCTTCCCAAGTAAACTCTGTTACATAACATTAGAGCAGTTGGTATTATAGTCTTTTCTTCCCAAGTAAACTCTTTTACAATCTATCACCACAGAGGTACCTCAATAAGTTGTTCCCAAGTAACCTCTGCTAAATGACATCAGAATAGTCAGTAATCAAGTCATTTCTTCCCAAGTAACCTCTGTTACATGACATCAGAATAGTTAGTAATCAAGTCATTTCTACCCAAGTAACCTCTTTAAAATTCTCTCGACACAGAGGTAACTCAAGTAAGATCTTCCCAAGTATACTCTGTTACAATACATCAGAACAGTTGAAAATCAAGTATTTCTTCCCAAGTAACCTCTGTTACATAACGTTAGAGCAGTTGTTAATCAAGTCACTTCGTCCCAAGTAAACTCTTTTACGTTTTCTTGCCACAGAGGTAACTCAAGTAAGATCTTCCCAAGTAACCTCTGTTACATGACATCAGAATAGTTGGTATTATAGTCTTTTATTCCCAAGTAAACTCTTTTACATTCTATCACCACAGAGGTAACTCAAGTAAGATCTTCCCAAGTAACCTCTGTTACATGACATCATAACAGTTGGTATTATAGTCTTTTATTCCCAAGTAACCTCTTTTACATTCTATCACCACAGAGGTAACTCACGTAAGTTCTTCCCAAGTAACCTCTGTTACATGACATCAGAACAGTTGGTAATATAGTCTTTTCTTCCCAAGTAACCTATTTTTAGTTCCATCACCACAGAGGTAACTCAAGTAAGTTCTTAAGTAGAAACCTCTGTTACAGGACATCATGAAAGTTGGTAATATAGTCTTTTCTTCCCAAGTAACCTCTTTTACATTCTTTCACCACAGAGGTAACTCAAGTAAGTTGTTCGCAAGTATCATCTGTTACATGACATCAGAACAGTTGATAATCAAGTAATTTCTGCCCAAGTAACCTCTTTACATTCTATCACCACAGAGGTAACTCAAGTAAGTTCTTCCCAAGTAACCTTTGTTACATGACATCAGAATAGTGAGTAATCAAGTCATTTTTTCCCAAGTAACCTATTTCAAGTTCTCTCGCCACAGAGGTAACTCATGTAAGTTCTTCCAAAGTAACCTCAGTTACATTACATTAGAACAGTTGGTAATATAGTCTTTTCTTCCCAAGTAACCTATTTTAAGTTCCATCACCACAGAGGTAACTCAAGTAAGTTCTTCCCAAGTAACCTCTTTTACATTCTTCCACCACAGAGGTAACTCAAGTAAGTTCTTCCCAAGTAACCTCAGTTACATTACATCAGAACAGTTGGTAATATAGTCTTTTCTTCCCAAGTAACCTCCTTTACATTCTATCACCACAGAGGTAACTCAAGTAAGTTCTTCCCAAGTAACCTTTGTTACATGACATCAGAATAGTGAGTAATCAAGTCATTTTTTCCCAAGTAACCTATTTCAAGTTCTCTCGCCACAGAGGTAACTCATGTAAGTTCTTCCAAAGTAACCTCAGTTACATTACATTAGAACAGTTGGTAATATAGTCTTTTCTTCCCAAGTAACCTATTTTAAGTTCCATCACCACAGAGGTAACTCAAGTAAGTTCTTCCCAAGTAACCTCTTTTACATTCTTCCACCACAGAGGTAACTCAAGTAAGTTCTTCCAAAGTAACCTCAGTTACATTACATCAGAACAGTTGGTAATATAGTCTTTTCTTCCCAAGTAACCTCCTTTACATTCTATCACCACAGAGGTAACTCAAGTAAGTTCTTCCCAAGTAACCTATGTTACATTAAATCAGAACAGTTGGTAATCAAGTCATTTCTTCCCAAGAAAGCTCTTTTAAGATCTCTCGACACAGTGTGGCTCAAGTAAGTTCTTCCCAAGTAACCTCTGTTACATAACGTTAGAGCAGTTGTTACTCAAGTCACTTCGTTCCAAGTAACCTCTTTTAAGTTTTCTTACCACAGAGGTAACTCAAGTAAGATCTTCCAAGGTAACCTCTGTTACATGACATCAGAATAGTTGGTATTATAGTCTTTTATTCCCAAGTAAACTCTTTTACATTCTATCACCACAGAGGTAACTCAAGTAAGATCTTCCCAAGTAACCTCTGTTACATGACGTCATAACAGTTGGTATTATAGTCTTTTATTCCCAAGTAACCTCTTTTACATTCTATCACCACAGAGGTAACTCACGTAAATTCTTCCCAAGTAACCTCTGTTACATGACATCAGAACAGTTGGTAATATAGTCTTTTCTTCCCAAGTAACCTATTTTTAGTTCCATCACCACAGAGGTAACTCAAGTAAGTTCTTAAGTAGAAACCTCTGTTACAGGACATCATGAAAGTTGGTAATATAGTCTTTTCTTCCCAAGTAACCTCTTTTACATTCTTTCACCACAGAGGTAACTCAAGTAAGTTGTTCGCAAGTATCATCTGTTACATGACATCAGAACAGTTGATAATCAAGTAATTTCTGCCCAAGTAACCTCTTTTACATTCTATCACCACAGAGGTAATTCAAGTAAGTTCTACCAAAGTAACCTCAGTTACACTACATTAGAACAGTTGGTAATATAGTCTTTTCTTCCCAAGTAACCTATTTTAAGTTCCATCACCACAGAGGTAACTCAAGTAAGTTCTTCCCAAGTAACCTCTTTTACATTCTTCCACCACAGAGGTAACTCAAGTAAATTCTTCCAAAGTAACCTCAGTTACATTACATCAGAACAGTTGGTAATATAGTCTTTTCTTCCCAAGTAACCTCCTTTACATTCTATCACCACAGAGGTAACTCAAGTAAGTTCTTCCCAAGTAACCTTTGTTACATGACATCAGAATAGTGAGTAATCAAGTCATTTTTTCCCAAGTAACCTCTTTCAAGTTCTCTCGCCACAGAGGTAACTCATGTAAGTTCTTCCAAAGTAACCTCAGTTACATTACATTAGAACAGTTGGTAATATAGTCTTTTCTTCCCAAGTAACCTATTTTAAGTTCCATCACCACAGAGGTAACTCAAGTAAGTTCTTCCCAAGTAACCTCTTTTACATTCTTCCACCACAGAGGTAACTCAAGTAAGTTCTTCCAAAGTAACCTCAGTTACATTACATCAGAACAGTTGGTAATATAGTCTTTTCTTCCCAAGTAACCTCCTTTACATTCTATCACCACAGAGGTAACTCAAGTAAGTTCTTCCCAAGTAACCTATGTTACATTAAATCAAAACAGTTGGTAATCAAGTCATTTCTTCCCAAGAAAGCTCTTTTAAGATCTCTCGACACAGTGTGGCTCAAGTAAGATCTTCCCAAGTAACCTCTGTTACATAACATTAGAGCAGTTGGTATTATAGTCTTTTCTTCCCAAGTAAACTCTTTTACAATCTATCACCACAGAGGTACCTCAATAAGTTGTTCCCAAGTAACCTCTGTTACATGACATCAGAATAGTCAGTAATCAAGTCATTTCTTCCCAAGTATCCTATTTCAAATTCTCTCACCACAGGTGTAACTCAAGTAAGTTCTTCCAAAGTAACCTCAGTTACATTCTATCACCACAGAAGTAACTCAAGTAAGTTCTTAGCAAGTAAACTCTGTTACATGACATCAGAACAGTTGATAATCAAGTCATTTCTTCCCAAGTAACCTATTTTAAGTTCTCTTGTCACAGAGGTAACTCAAGTAAGATCTTCCCAAGTAACCTATGTTACATGACATCATAACAGTTGGTATTATAGTCTTTTATTCCCAAGTAACCTCTTTTACATTCTCTCACCACAGAGGTAACTCAAGTAAGATCTTCCCAAGTAACCTCTGTTACATGACATCAAAACAGTTGGTATTATAGTATTTTCTTCCCAAGTAACCTCTTTTACATTCTCTCACCACAGAGGTAACTCACGTAAATTCTTCCCAAGTAACCTATGTTACATGACATCAGAAAAGTTGGTAATATAGTCTTTTCTTCCCAAGTAACCTATTTTTAGTTCCATCACCACAGAGGTTACTCAAGTAAGTTCTTAAGTAGAAACCTCTGTTACAGGACATCATGAAAGTTTGTAATATAGTCTTTTCTTCCCAAGTAACCTCTTTTACATTCTTTCACCACAGAGGTAACTCAAGTAAGTTGTTCGCAAGTATCATCTGTTACATGACATCAGAACAGTTGATAATCAAGTAATTTCTGCCCAAGTAACCTCTTTTACATTCTATCACCACAGAGGTAACTCAAGTAAGTTCTTCCCAAGTAACCTTTGTTACATGACATCAGAATAGTGAGTAACCAAGTCATGTTTTCCCAAGTAACCTATTTCAAGTTCTCTCGCCACAGAGGTAAGTCAAGTAAGTTCGTCCCAAGTAACCTATGTTACATGAAATCAGAACAGTTGGTAATATAGTCTTTTCTTCCCAAGTAACCTCTTTTACATTCTATCACCACAGCAGTAACTCAAGTAAGTTCTTCCCAAGTAACCTCTGTTACATGACATCAGACAAGTTGGTAATATAGTCTTTTCTTCCCAAGTAACCTATTTCAAGTTCTCTCGCCACAGAGGTAACTCAAGCAAGTTCTTCCAAAGTAACCTCAGTTACATTACATCAGAAAAGTTGGTAATATAGTCATTTCTTCCCATGTAACCTATTTTAAGTTTTCTCGCCACAAAGGTAACTCAAGTTATTTCTTCCCAAGTAACCTCTGTTACATGACGTCAGACCAGTTGGGAATCTAGTCATTTCTTCCCATGTAACCTCTTTGTATTTCTCTCACCATAAAGGTAACTGAAATAAGATCTTCCCAAGTAACCTCTGTTACATTACATCAGAATAGTTAGTTATCAACTCATTTCTTCCCAAGTAACCTCTTTTAAGTTCTCTCACCATAATGGTAACTGAAACAAGATCTTCCCAAGTAACCTCTGTTACATAACATCAGAATAGTTAGTTATCAAGTCATTTCTTCCAAAGTAACCTCTTTTAAGTTCTCTCGACACAGTGTGGCTCAAGTAAGTTCTTCCCAAGTAACCTCTGTTACATAACATTAGAGCAGTTGGTAATATAGTCATTTCTTCCCAAGTAACCTATTTTAAGTTCTATCACCACAGAGGTAACTCAAGTAAGGTCTTCCCAAGTAACCTCTGTTACATGACATCAGAACAGTTGGTAATATAGTCATTTCTTCCCAAGTCACCTATTTTAAGTTCTATCACCACAGAGGTAACTCAAGTAAGTTCTTCCCAAGTAACCTCTGTTACATGACATCAGAACAGTTGGTAATATAGTCATTTCTTCCCAAGTAACCTCTTTTACATTCTATCACAACAGAGGTAAATCAAGTAAGTTCTTCCCAAGAAACTTCTGTTACATGACATCAGAATAGTTAGTAATCAAGTCATTTCTTCCAAAGTAACCTATTTAAGTTCCATCACCACAGAGGTAACTCAAGTTAGATCTTCCCAAGTAACCTCTGTTACATGACATCAGAACAGTTTGTAATCTAGTCATTTCTTCCCATGTAACCTATTTTAAGTTTTCTCGCCACAAAGGTAACTCAAGTTATTTCTTCCCAAGTAACCTCCGTTACATGACATCAGACCAGTTGGGAATCTAGTCATTTCTTCCCATGTAACCTCTTTGTATTTCTCTCACCATAAAGGTAACTGAAATAAGATCTTCCCAAGTAACCTCTGTTACATTACATCAGAATACTTAGTTATCAACTCATTTCTTCCCAAGTAACCTCTTTTAAGTTCTCTCACCATAATGGTAACTGAAACAAGATCTTCCCAAGTAACCTCTGTTACATAACATCAGAAAAGTTAGTTATCAAGTCATTTCTTCCCAAGTAACCTCTTTTAAGTTCTCTCAACATAAAGGTAACTGAAAAAAGATCTTCACAATTGACCTCTGTTACATGAAATCAGAACAGTTGCTAATCAAGTCATTTCTTCCTATGTAACCTTTTTCAAGTGAAGCCGGTGAAGTACTACGGTGAAGGCATGGTACTAGGATGTGTGTATTCAATCAACTTTTATTTGTTCAAATAGAGGAAATATCCAACTATTATTTGGTTCGTTTACTACAAACGAAAATATAATATTTATAGGTAAAACCTGATTTCTTTGTAAGGAACCTATCCGAAAAGACCGAAAGTGGCACGCTCAATGACAGCTTACAACGGTGAAGGCATGGTACTAGGATGTGTGTATTCAATCAACTTTTATTTGTTCAAATGTCCAAGTATTATTTGGTTCATTTACTACCAACGAAAATATAATATTTATAGGTAAAACATGATTTCTTTGTAAGGAACCTATCCGAAAAGACCGAAAGTGGCACGCTCAATGACAGCTTACAACAGTGAAGGCATGGTACTAGGATGTGTGTATTCAATCAACTTTTATTTGTTCAAATGTCCAAGTATTATATGGTTCATTTACTACAAACGAAAATATAATATTTATAGGTAAAACATGATTTCTTTGTAAGGAACCTATCAGAAAAGACCGAAATTGGCACGCTCAATGGTAGATTACAACGGTGAAGGCATGGTACTAGGATGTGTATATTCAATCAACTTTTATTTGTTCAAATGTCCAAGTATTATATGGTTCATTTACTACAAACGAAAATATAATATTTATAGGTAAAACCTGATTTCTTTGTAAGGAACCTATCCGAAAAGACCGAAAGTGGCACGCCCAATGACAGCTTACAACGGTGAAGGCATGGTACTAGGATGTGTGTATTTAATCAACTTTTATTTGTTCAAATAGAAGAAACATCCAACTATGATTTGGTTCATTTACAATAAACGAAAATATAATATTTATAGGTAAAACATGATTTCTTGGTAAGGAACCTATCCGATAAGACCGAGAGTGGCACGCCCAATGACAGCTTACAACGGTGAAGGCATGGTACTAGGATGTGTGTATTTAATCAACTTTTATTTGTTCAAATAGAAGAAATATCGAACTATTATTTGGTTCATTTACTACAAACGAAAATATAATATTTATAGGTAAAACATGATTTCTTTGTAAGGAACCTATCCGAAACGACCGAAAGTGGCACGCCCAATGACAGCTTACACATTGAAGGCATGGGATGTGTGTAATTGATCACATTTTATTTGTTCACGTAGAAGAAATATCCAAGTATTATTTGGTTCATTTACTACAATTGAAACTATAATATTTATAGATAAAAATGATTTCTCTGTGAGGAAACTATCCGAAAAGACCAAAAATGGCACGCTCAATGACAGCTTACAACGGTGAAGGCATGGTACTAGGATGTGTGTATTCAATCAACTTTTATTTGTTCAAATGTCCAAGTATTATTTGGTTCATTTACAACAAACGAAAATATAATATTTATAGGTAAAACATGATTTATTTGTAAGGAACCTATCAGAAAAGACTGAAAGTGGCACGCTCAATGAAAGCTCGCAACGGTGAAGGCATGGTACTGGGATGTGTGTATTCAATCAAATTTTATTTGTTCAAATAGAAGAAATATCCAAGTATTATTTGGTTCATTTACTACAAACGAAAATATAATATTTATAGGTAAAACATGATTTCTTTGTAAGGAACCTATCCGAAAAGACCGAAAGTGGCACGCTCAATGACAGCTTACAACGGTGAAGGCATGGTACTAGGATGTGTGTATTCAATCAACTTTTATTTGTTCAAATGTCCAAGTATTATTTGATTCATTTACTACAAACGAAAATATAATATTTATAGGTAAAACATGATTTCTTTGTAAGGAACCTATCAGAAAAGACCGAAAGTGGCAAGCTCAATGACAGCTTACAACGGTGAAGGCATGGTACTAGGATGTGTGTATTCAATCAACTTTTATTTGTTCAAATGTCCAAGTATTATTTGATTCATTTACTACAAACGAAAATATAATATTTATAGGTAAAACATGATTTCTTGGTAAGGAACCTATCCGAAAAGACCGAAAGTGGCACACAAAATGACAGCTTACAACGGTGAAGGCATGGTACTAGGATTCGTGCATTCATTTAACTTTTATTTGTTCAAATAGAAGAAATATCCAAGTATTATTTGGTTCATTTACTACAAACGAAAATATAATATTTATAGGTAAAACATGATTTCTTGGTAAGGAACCTATCCGAAAAGACCGAGAGTGGCACGCCCAATGACAGCTTACAACGGTGAAGGCATGGTACTAGGATGTGTGTATTTAATCAACTTTTATTTGTTCAAATAGAAGAAACATCCAACTATTATTTGGTTCATTTACTACAAACGAAAATATAATATTTATAGGTAAAACATGATTTCTTGGTAAGGAACCTATCCGAAAAGACCGAGAGTGGCACGCCCAATGACAGCTTACAACGGTGAAGGCATGGTACTAGGATGTGTGTATTTAATCAACTTTTATTTGTTCAAATAGAAGAAATATCCAACTATTATTTGGTTCATTTACTACAAACGAAAATATAATATTTATATGTAAAACATGATTTCTTTGTAAGGAACCTATCCGAAACGACCGAAAGTGGCACGCCCAATGACAGCTTACACATTGAAGGCATGGGATGTGTGTAATTGATCACATTTTATTTGTTCAAGTAGAAGAAATATCCAAGTTTTATTTGGTTCTTTTACTACAATTGAAACTATAATATTTATAGATAAAAATGATTTCTTTGTGAGGAAACTATCCGAAAAGACCGAAAATGGCATGCTCAATGACAGCTTACAACGGTGAAGGCATGGTACTATGATGTGTGTATTCAATCAACTTTTATTTGTTCAAATAGAAGAAATATCCAACTATTATTTTTTTCATTTACTACAAACAAAAATATAATATTTATAGGTAAAACATAATTTCTTTGTATGGAATCTATCCGAAAAGACCGAAAGTGGCACGCTCAACGACAGCTTACAACGGTGAAGGCATGGTACTAGGATGTGTGTATTCAATTAAATTTTACTTGTTCAAATAGAAGAAATATCCAAGTATTATTTGGTTCATTTACTACAAATGAAAATATAATATTTATAGGTAAAACATGATTTCTTTGTAAGGAACCTATCCGAAAAGACCGAAAGTGGCACGCTCAATGACAGCTTACACATTGAAGGCATGGGATGTGTTTGTTCAAGTAGAAGAAATATCCAAGTATTATTTGGTTCATTTACTACAATTGAAAATATAATATTTATAGGTAAAACATGATTTCTTTGTAAGGAACCCATCCGAAAAGACCGAAACTGGCACACTCAATGACAGCTCGCAACGGTGAAGGCATGGTACTGGGATGTGTGTATTCAATCAAATTTTATTTGTTCAAATGTCCAAGTATTATTTGGTTCATTTACTACAAACGAAAATATAATATTTATAGGTAAAACATGATTTCTTTGTAAGGAACCTATCCGAAAAGACCGAAAGTGGCACGCTCAATGACAGCTTACAACGGTGAAGGCATGGTACTAGGATGTGTGTATTCAATCAACTTTTATTTGTTCAAATGGTCAAGTATTATTTGGTTCATTTACTACAAACGAAAATATAATATTTATAGGTAAAACATGATTTCTTTGTAAGGAACCTATCAGAAAAGACCGAAAGTGGCACGCTCAATGGCAGCTTACAACGGTGAAGGCATGGTACTAGGATGTGTATATTCAATCAACTTTTATTTGTTCAAATAGAAGAATTATTCAAGTATTATTTGGTTATTTACTACAAATGAAAATATAATATTTATAGATAAAACATGATTTCTTGGTAAGGAACCTATCCGAAAAGACCGAAAATGGCACGCTCAATAACAGCTTACAACGGTGAAGGCATGGTACTAGGATGTGTGTATTCAATCAACTTTTATTTGTTCAAATGTCCAAGTATTATTTGGTTCATTTACTACAAACGAAAATATAATATTTATAGGTAAAACATGATTTATTTGTAAGGAACCTATCAGAAAAGACCGAAAGTGGCACGCTCAATGGCAGCTTACAACGATGAAGGCATGGTACTAGGATGTGTATATTCAATCAACTTTTATTTGTTCAAATAGAAGAAATATCCAAGTATTATTTGGTAATTTACTACAAATGAAAATATAATATTTATAGATAAAACATGATTTCTTGGTAAGGAACCTATCCGAAAAGACTGAAAATGGCACGCTCAATAACAGCTTACAACGGTGAAGGCATGGTACTAGGATGTGTGTATTCAATCAACTTTTATTTGTTCAAATGTCCAAGTATTATTTGATTCATTTACTACAAACGAAAATATAATATTTATAGGTAAAACATGATTTCTTTGTAAGGAACCTATCAGAAAAGACCGAAAGTGGCACGCTCAACGACAGCTTACAACGGTGAAGGCATGGTACTAGGATGTGTGTATTCAATCAACTTTTATTTGTTCAAATAGAAGAAATATCCAAGTATTATTTGGTTCATTTACTACAAACGAAAATGTAATATTTATAGCTAAAACATGATTTCTTGGTAAGGAACCTATCCGAAAAGACCGAAAGTGGCACGCCCAATGACAGCTTACACATTGAAGGGATGGGATGTGTGTAATTAATCACATTTTATTTGTTCAAATAGAGGAAATATCCAACTATTATTTGGTTCATTTACTACAAACGAAAATGTAATATTTATAGCTAAAACATGATTTCTTGGTAAGGAACCTATCCGAAAAGACCGAAAATGGCACGCTCAATAACAGCTTACAACGGTGAAGGCATGGTACTAGGATGTGTGTATTCAATCAACTTTTATTTGTTCAAATGTCCAAGTATTATTTGATTCATTTACTACAAACGAAAATATAATATTTATAGGTAAAACATGATTTCTTTGTATGGAACCTATCCGAAAAGACCGAAAGTGGCACGCTCAACGACAGCTTACAACGGTGAAGGCATGGTACTAGGATGTGTGTATTCAATTAAATTTTACTTGTTCAAATAGAAGAAATATCCAAGTATTATTTGGTTCATTTACTACAAATGAAAATATAATATTTATAGGTAAAACATGATTTCTTTGTAAGGAACCTATCCGAAACGACCGAGAGTGGCACGCCCAATGACAGCTTACACATTGAAGGCATGGGATGTGTGTAATTAATCACATTCTATTTGTTCAAGTAGAAGAAATATCCAAGTATTATTTGGTTCATTTACTTCAATTGAAAAAATAATATTTATAGATAAAAATGATTTCTTTGTGAGGAAACTATCCGAAAAGACTGAAAATGGCACGCTCAATGACAGCTTACAACGGTGAAGGCATGGTACTAGGATGTGTGTATTCAATCAACTGTTATTTGTTCAAATGTCCAAGTATTATTTGGTTCATTTACTACAAACGAAAATATAATATTTATAGGTAAAACATGATTTCTTTGTAAGGAACCTATCAGAAAAGATCGAAAGTGGCACGCTCAATGGCAGCTTACAGCGGTGAAGGCATGGTACTAGGATGTGTGTATTCAATCAACTTTTATTTGTTCAAATAGAAGAAATATCCAAGTATTATTTGGTAATTTACTACAAATGAAAATATAATATTTATAGCTAAAACATGATTTCTTTGTAAGGAACCTATCCGAAACGACCGAAAGTGGCACGCCCAATGACAGCTTACACATTGAAGGCATGGGATGTGTTTGTTCAAGTAGAAGAAATATCAAAGTATTATTTGGTTCATTTACTACAATTGAAAATATAATATTTATAGATAAAAATGATTTCTTTGTAAGGAACCTATCCGTAAAGACCGAAAATGGCACGCTCAATGACAGCTTACAACGGTGAAGGCATGGTACTATGATGTGTGTATTCAATCAACTTTTATTTGTTCAAATAGAAGAAATATCCAACTATTATTTTTTTCATTTACTACAAACAAAAATATAATATTTATAGGTAAAACATAATTTCTTTGTATGGAACCTATCCGAAAAGACCGAAAGTGGCACGCTCAACGACAGCTTACAACGGTGAAGGCATGGTACTAGGATGTGTGCATTCAATCAACTTTTATTTGTTGAAATAGAAGAAATATCCAAGTATTATTTGATAATTTACTACAAATGAAAATATAATATTTATAGATAAAAATGATTTCTTTGTAAGGAACCTATCCGTAAAGACCGAAAATGGCACGCTCAATGACAGCTTACAACGGTGAAGGCATGGTACTATGATGTGTGTATTCAATCAACTTTTATTTGTTCAAATAGAAGAAATATCCAACTATTATTTTTTTCATTTACTACAAACAAAAATATAATATTTATAGGTAAAACATAATTTCTTTGTATGGAACCTATCTGAAAAGACCGAAAGTGGCACGCTCAATGACAGCTTACAACGGTGAAGGCATGGTACTAGGATGTGTGTATTCAATTAAATTTTACTTGTTCAAATAGAAGAAATATCAAAGTATTATTTGGTTCATTTACTACAAATGAAAATATCATATTTATAGGTAAAACATGATTTCTTTGTAAGGAACCTATCCGAAACGACCGAAAGTGGCACGCCCAATGACAGCTTACACATTGAAGGCATGGGATGTGTTTGTTCAAGTAGAAGAAATATCAAAGTATTATTTGGTTCATTTACTACAATTGAAAATATAATATTTATAGATAAAAATGATTTCTTTGTGAGGAAACTATCCGAAAAGACCGAAAATGGCACGCTCAATGACAGCTTACAACGGTGAAGGCATGGTACTGTGATGTGTGTATTCAATCAAATTTTATTTGTTCAAATAGAAGAAATATCCAAGTATTATTTGGTTCCTTTAATACAAACGAAAATATAATATTTATAGGTAAAACATGATTTCTTTGTAAGGAACCCATCCGAAAAGACCGAAAGTGGCACGCTCAATGACAGCTCGCAACGGTGAAGGCATGGTACTGGGATGTGTGTATTCAATCAACTTTTATTTGTTCAAATGTCCAAGTATTATTTGATTCATTTACTACAAACGAAAATATAATATTTATAGGTAAAACATGATTTCTTTGTAAGGAACCTATCCGAAAAGACCGAAAGTGGCACGCTCAATGACAGCTTACAACGGTGAAGGCATGGTACTAGGATGTGTGTATTCAATCAACTTTTATTTGTTCAAATGTCCAAGTATTATTTGATTCATTTACTACAAACGAAAATATAATATTTATAGGTAAAACATGATTTCTTTGTAAGGAACCTATCCGAAAAGACCGAAAGTGGCACGCCCAATGACAGCTTACACATTGAAGGGATGGGATGTGTGTAATTAATCACATTTTATTTGTTCAAATAGAGGAAATATCCAACTATTATTTGGTTCATTTACTACAAACGAAAATGTAATATTTATAGCTAAAACATGATTTCTTGGTAAGGAACCTATCCGAAAAGACCGAAAATGGCACGCTCAATGACAGCTTACAACGGAGAAATCATGGTACTAGGATGTGTGTATTCAATCAACTTTTATTTGTTCAAATGTCCAAGTATTATTTGGTTCATTTACTACAAACAAAAATATAATATTTATAGGTAAAACATGATTTCTTTGTAAGGAACCTATCCGAAAAGACCGAAAGTGGCACGCCCAATGACAGCTTACACATTGAAGGCATGGGATGTGTGTAATTAATCACATTTTATTTGTTCAAGTAGAAGAAATATCCAAGTATTATTTGGTTCATTTACTACAATTGAAAATATAATATTTATAGATAAAAATGATTTCTTTGTGAGGAAACTATCCGAAAAGACCGAAAATGGCACGCTCAATGACAGCTTACAACGGTGAAGGCATGGTACTAGGATGTGTGTATTCAATCAACTTTTATTTGTTCAAATGTCCAAGTATTATTTGATTGTTTCGTTTACTACAAACGAAAATATAATATTTATAGGTAAAACATGATTTCTTTGTAAGGAACCTATCCGAAAAGACCGAAAGTGGCACGCTCAATGACAGCTTACAACGGTGAAGGCATGGTACTAGGATGTGTGTATTCAATCAACTTTTATTTGTTCAAATGTCCAAGTATTATTTGGTTCATTTACTACAAACGAAAATATAATATTTATAGGTAAAACATGATTTATTTGTAAGGAACCTATCAGAAAAGACCGAAAGTGGCACGCTCAATGGCAGCTTACAACGGTGAAGGCGTGGTACTAGGATGTGTATATTCAATCAACTTTTATTTGTTCAAATAGAAGAAATATCCAAGTATTATTTGGTAATTTACTACAAATGAAAATATAATATTTATAGATAAAACATGATTTCTTGGTAAGGAACCTATCCGAAAAGACCGAAAATGGCACGCTCAATAACAGCTTACAACGGTGAAGGCATGGTACTAGGATGTGTGTATTCAATCAACTTTTATTTGTTCAAATGTCCAAGTATTATTTGATTCATTTACTACAAACGAAAATATAATATTTATAGGTAAAACATGATTTCTTTGTAAGGAACCTATCAGAAAAGACCAAAAGTGGCACGCTCAACGACAACTTACAACGGTGAAGGCATGGTACTAGGATGTGTGTATTCAATCAACTTTTATTTGTTCAAATAGAAGAAATATCCAAGTATTATTTGGTTAATTTACTACAAACGAAAATGTAATATTTATAGCTAAAACATGATTTCTTGGTAAGGAACCTATCCGAAAAGACCGAAAGTGGCACGCCCAATGACAGCTTACACATTGAAGGGATGGGATGTGTGTAATTAATCACATTTTATTTGTTCAAATAGAGGAAATATCCAACTATTATTTGGTTCATTTACTACAAACGAAAATGTAATATTTATAGCTAAAACATGATTTCTTGGTAAGGAACCTATCCGAAAAGACCGAAAATGGCACGCTCAATAACAGCTTACAACGGTGAAGGCATGGTACTAGGATGTGTGTATTCAATCAACTTTTATTTGTTCAAATGTCCAATTATTATTTGATTCATTTACTACAAACGAAAATATAATATTTATAGGTAAAACATGATTTCTGTGTATGGAACCTATCCGAAAAGACCGAAAGTGGCACGCTCAATGACAGCTTACACATTGAAGGCATGGTACTAGGATGTGTGTATTCAATCAAATTTTACTTGTTCAAATAGAAGACATATCCAAGTATTATTTGGTTCATTTAATACAAATGAAAATATAATATTTATAGGTAAAACATGATTTCTTTGTAAGGAACCTATCCGAAAAGACTGAAACTGGCACGCCCAATGACAGCTTACACATTGAAGGCATGGGATGTGTGTAATTAATCACATTCTATTTGTTCAAGTAGAAGAAATATCCAAGTGTTATTTGGTTCATTTACTTCAATTGAAAAAATAATATTTATAGATAAAAATGATTTCTTTGTGAGGAAACTATCCGAAAAGACTGAAAATGGCACGCTCAATGACAGCTTACAACGGTGAAGGCATGGTACTAGGATGTGTGTATTCAATCAACTGTTATTTGTTCAAATGTCAAAGTATTATTTCGTTCATTTACTACAAACGAAAATATAATATTAATAGGTAAAACATGATTTCTTTGTAAGGAACCTATCAGAAAAGATCGAAAGTGGCACGCTCAATGGCAGCTTACAACGGTGAAGGCATGGTACTAGGATGTGTGTATTCAATCAACTTTTATTTGTTCAAATAGAAGAAATATCCAAGTATTATTTGGTAATTTACTACAAATGAAAATATAATATTTATAGCTAAAACATGATTTCTTTGTAAGGAACCTATCCGAAACGACCGAAAGTGGCACGCCCAATGACAGCTTACACATTGAAGGCATGGGATGTGTTTGTTCAAGAAGAAGAAATATCAAAGTATTATTTGGTTCATTTACTACAATTGAAAATATAATATTTATAGATAAAAATGATTTCTTTGTAAGGAACCTATCAGAAAAGACCGAAAGTGGCACGCTCAACGACAGCTTACAACGGTGAAGGCATGGTACTGTGATGTGTGTATTCAATCAAATTTTATTTGTTCAAATGTCCAAGTATAATTTGATTCATTTACTACAAACGAAAATATAATATTTATAGGTAAAACATGATTTCTTTGTAAGGAACCTATCAGAAAAGACCGAAAGTGGCACGCTCAATGACAGCTTACAACGGTGAAGGCATGGTACTAGGATGTGTGTATTCAATCAACTTTTAATTGTTCAAATGTCCAAGTATTATTTGGTTCATTTACTACAAACGAAAATATAATATTTATAGGTAAAACATGATTTCTTTGTAAGAAACCTATCCGAAAAGACCGAAAGTGGCACGTCCAATGACAGCTTACACATTGAAGGCATGGGATGTGTGTAATTAATCACATTTTATTTGTTCAAGTAGAAGAAATATCCAAGTATTATTTGGTTCATTTACTACAATTGAAAATATAATATTTATAGATAAAAATGATTTCTTTGTGAGGAAACTATCCGAAAAGACCGAAAATGGCACGCTCAATGACAGCTTACAACGGTGAAGGCATGGTACTATGATGTGTGTATTCAATCAACTTTTATTTGTTCAAATAGAAGAAATATCCAACTATTATTTGGTTCATTTACTTCAAACAAAAAGATAATATTTATAGGTAAAACATGATTTCTCTGTATGGAACGTATCCGAAAAGACCGAAAGTGGCACGCTCAACGACAGCTTACATAGGTGAAGGCATGGTACTAGGATGTGTGCATTCAATCAACTTTTATTTGTTCAAATAGAAGAAATATCCAAGTATTTTTTGGTAATTTACTACAAATGAAAATATAATATTTATAGGTAAAACATGATTTCTTTGTAAGGAACCTATCCGAAACGACCGAAAGTGGCACGCCCAATGACAGCTTACACATTGAAGGCATGGGATGTGTTTGTTCAAGTAGAAGAAATATCCAAGTATTATTTGGTTCATTTACTACAATTGAAAATATAATATTTATAGATAAAAATGATTTCTTTGTGAGGAAACTATCCGAAAAGACCGAGAATGGCACGCTCAATGACAGCTTACAACGGTGAAGGCATGGTACTAGGATGTGTGTATTCAATCAACTTTTATCTGTTCAAATGTCCAAGTATTATTTCGTTCATTTACTACAAACGAAAATATAATATTTATAGGTAAAACATGATTTCTTTGTAAGCAACCTATCAGAAAAGACCGAAAGTGGCACGCTCAATGGCAGCTTACAACGGTGAAGGCATGGTACTAGGATGTGTGTATTCAATCAACTTTTACTTGTTCAAATAGAAGAAATATCCAAGTATTATTTGTTTCATTTACTACAAACAAAAATATAATATTTATAGGTAAAACATGATTTCTTTGTAAGGAACCTATCCGAAAAGACCGAAAGTGGCACGCACAATGACAGCTTACAACGGTGAAGGCATGGTACTTGGATGTGTGTATTCAATCAACTTTTATTTGTTCAAATAGAAGAAATATCCAAGTATTATTTGATAATTTACTACAAATGAAAATATAATATTTATAGATAAAACATGATTTCTTGGTAAGAAACCTATCCGAAAAGACTGAAAGTGGCACGCCCAATGACAGTTTACACATTGAAGGCATGGGATGTGTGTAATTAATCACATTTTATTTGTTCAAGTAGAAGAAATATCCAAGTATTATTTGGTTCATTTACTACAATTGAAAATATAATATTTATAGATAAAAATGATTTCTTTGTGAGGAAACTATCCGAAAAGACCGAAAATGGCACGCTCAATGACAGCTTACAACGGTGAATGCATGGTACTAGGATGTGTGTATTCAATCAACTTTTATATGTTCAAAAAGAAGAAATATCCAAGTATTATTTGGTTCATTTACTACAAACAAAAATATAAGATTTATAGGTAAAACATGATTTCTTTGTATGGAACCTATCCGAAAAGACCGAAAGTGGCACGCCTAACGACAGCTTACAATGGTGAAGGCATGGTACTAGGATGTGTGTATTCAATCAAATTTTACTTGTTCAAATAGAAGAAATATCCAAGTATTATTTGGTTCATTTACTACAAATGAAAATATAATATTTATAGGTAAAACATGATTTCTTTGTAAGGAACCTATCTGAAACGACCGAAAGTGGCACGCCCAATGACAGCTTACACATTGAAGGCATGGGATGTGTGTAATTAATCACATTTTATTTGTTCAAGTAGAAGAAATATCCAAGTATTATTTGGTTCATTTACTACAATTGAAAATATAATATTTATAGATAAAAATGATTTATTTGTGAGGAAACTATCCGAAAAAGACCGAAAATGGCACGCTCAATGACAGCTTACAACGGTGAAGGCATGGTACTAGGATGTGTGTATTCAATCAACTTTTACTTGTTCAAATAGAAGAAATATCCAAGTATTATTTGGTTCACTTATTACAAACGAAAATATAAAATTTATAGGTAAAACATGATTTCTTTGTAAGGAACCTATCCTAAAAGACCGAAAGTGGCACGCCCAATGACAGCTTACAACGGTGAAGGCATGGGATGAGTGTATTCAATCAACTTTTAATTGTTCAAATGTCCAAGTATTATTTGGTTCATTTACTACAATTGAAAATATAATATGTATAGATAAAAATGATTTCTTTGTGATGAAACTATCCGAAAAGACCGAAAATGGCAAGCTCAATGACAGCTTACAACGATGAAGGCATGGTACTGAGATATGTGTATTCAATAAAATTGTATTTGTTCAAATAGAAGAAATATCCAACTATTATTTGGTTCATATACTACAAACGAAAATATAATATTTAAAGGTAAAACATGATTTCTTTGTAAGGAACCTATCCGAAAAGACCGAAAGTGACACGCCCAATGACAGCTTACAACGGTGAAGGCATGGTACTAGGATAAGTGTATTCAATCAAATTTTACTTATTCAAATAGAAGAAATATCCAAGTATTATTTGGTTCATTTACTACAGACGAAAATATAATATTGATAGGTAAAACATGATTTCTTTGTAAGGAACCTATCCGAAAAGACCGAAAGTGGCACGCCCAATGACAGCTTAAAACGGTGAAGGCATGGTACTAGGATGTGTGTATTCAATCAAATTTTATTTGTTTAAATAGAAAGAATAGCAAAATATTAATTGGTCCATTTACTACAAACGAAAATATAATATTTATAGGTAAAACATGATTTCTTTCTAAGGAAGCTATCCGAAAAGACCGAAAGTGGCACGCCCAATGACATCTTGCAACGGTGAAGGCATGGTACTGGGATGTGTGTATTCAATCAAATTTTATTTGTTCAAATAGAAAAAATATTTAAGTATTATTTGTTTCATTCAGTACAAACGAAAATATAATATTTATAGGTAAAACAAGATTTCTTTGTAAGAAACCTATCCGAAAAGACCGAAAGTGGCACGCCCAATGACAGCTTAAAACGGTGAAGGCATGGTACTAGGATGTGTGTATTCAATCAAATTTTATTTGTTTAAATAGAAAGAATAGCAAAATATTAATTGGTCCATTTACTACAAACGAAAATATAATATTTATAGGTAAAACATGATTTCTTGGTAAGGAACCTATCCGAAAAGACCGAAATTGGCACGCCCAATGACAGTTTACAACGATGAAGGCATGGTACTAGGATGTGTGTATTCAATCAACTTTTATTTGTTCAAATAGAAGAAATATCCAAGTATTATTTGGTTCATTTACTATAAACGAAAATATAATGTTTATAGGTAAAACATGATATCTTGGTAAGGAACCTATCCGAAAAGACCGATAGTGGAACGCCAAATGACAGCTTACAACGGTGAAGGCATGGTACTAGGATTCGTGTATTCATTTAACTTTTATTTGTTCAAATAGAAGAAATATCCAAGTATTATTTGGTTCATTTACTACAAACGAAAATATAATATTTATAGGTAAAACATGATTTCTTTGTAAGGAACCTATCCGAAAAGACCGAAGGTGGCACGCCAAATGACAGCTTACAACGGTGAAGGCATGGTACTAGGATGTGTGTATTCAATCAAATTTTATTTGTTTAAATAGAAAGAAAATCAAAGTATTATTTGGTCCATTTACTACAAACGAAAATATATTATTTATAGGTAAAACATGATTTCTTTGTAAGAAACTTATCCGAAAAGACCGAAAGTGGCAAGACCAATGACAGCTTACAACGATGAAGGCATGGTACTGGGATGTGTGTATTCAATCAACTTTTATTTGATCAAATAGAAGAAATATCCAAGTATTATTTGGTTCATTTACTACAAACGTAAATATAATATTTATAGGTAAAACATGATTTCTTGGTAAGGAACCTATCCGAAAAGACCGAAGGTGGCACGCCCAATGACAGCTTACAACGGTGAAGGCATGGTACTAGGATGTGTGTATTCAGTCAACTTTTATTTGTTCAAATAGAAGAACTATCAAAGTATTATTTGGTTCATTTACTACAAACGAAAATATAATATTTATAGGTAAAACATGATTTCTTTGTAAGGAACCCATCCGAAAAGACCGAAAATGGCACGCCCAATGACAGCTTACAACGGTGAAGGCATGGTACTAGGATGTGTGTATTCAGTCAACTTTTATTTGTTCAAATAGAAGAACTATCAAAGTATTATTTGGTTCATTTACTACAAACGAAAATATAATATTTATAGGTAAAACATGATTTCTTGGTAAGGAACCTATCCGAAAAGACCGACAGTGGCACGCCCAATGACAGCTTACAACGGTGAAGGCATGGTACAAGGATTAGTGTATTCATTCAACTTTTATTTGTTCAAATAGAAGAAATATCCAAGTATTATTTGGTTCATTTACTACAAGCGAAAATGTAATATTTATAGGTAAAACATGATTTCTTTGTAAGGAACCTATCAGAAAAGTCCGCAAGTGGCACGCCCAATGACAGCTTACAACGGTGAAGGCATGGTGCTTGGATGTGTGTATTCAATCAAATTTTATTTGTTTAAATAGAAAGAATATCAAAGTATTATTTGGTCCATTTACTACAAACGAAAATATAATATTTATAGGTAAAACATGATTTCTTTGTAAGGAACCTATCCGAAAAGACCAAAAGTGGCACGCCCAATAACAGCTTACAACGGTGAAGGCATGGTACTAGGATGTGTGTATTCAATCAAATTTTATTTGTTTAAATAGAAAGAAAATCAAAGTATTATTTGGTCCATTTACTACAAACGAAAATATATTATTTATAGGTAAAACATGATTTCTTTGTAAGAAACTTATCCGAAAAGACCGAAAGTGGCAAGACCAATGACAGCTTACAACGATGAAGGCATGGTACTGGGATGTGTGTATTCAATCAACTTTTATTTGTTCAAATAGAAGAAATATCCAAGTATTATTTGGTTCATTTACTACAAACGTAAATATAATATTTATAGGTAAAACATGATTTCTTGGTAAGGAACCTATCCGAAAAGACCGAAGGTGGCACGCCCAATGACAGCTTACAACGGTGAAGGCATGGTACTAGGATGTGTGTATTCAGTTAACTTGTATTTGTTCAAATAGAAGAACTATCAAAGTATTATTTGGTTCATTTACTACAAACGAAAATATAATATTTATAGGTAAAACATGATTTCTTGGTAAGGAACCTATCCGAAAAGACCGACAGTGGCACGCCCAATGACAGCTTACAACGGTGAAGGCATGGTACAAGGATAAGTGTATTCATTCAACTTTTATTTGTTCAAATAGAAGAAATATCCAAGTATTATTTGGTTCATTTACTACAAACGAAAATATAATATTTATAGGTAAAACATGATTTCTTTGTAAGGAACCTATCCGAAAAGTCCGCAAGTGGCACGCCCAATGACAGCTTACAACAGTGAAGGCATGGTACTTGGATGTGTGTATTCAATCAAATTTTATTTGTTTAAATAGAAAGAATATCAAAGTATAATTTTGTCCATTTACTACAAACGTAAATATAATATTTATAGGTAAAACATGATTTCTTTGTAAGGAACCTATCCGAAAAGACCGAAAGTGGCACGCCCAATGACAGCTTACAACGGTGAAGGCATGGTACTAGGATGTGTGTATTCAATCAACTTTTATTTGTTCAAATAGATCAAATATCCAAGTATTATTTGGTTCATTTACTACAAACGAAAATATAATATTTATAGGTAAAACATGATTTCTTTGTAAGAAACCTATCCGAAAAGACCGAAAGTGGCACGCCCAATGACAGCTTGCAACGGTGAAGGCATGGTACTGGGATGTGTGTATTCAATCAATTTTGTTTTGTTCAAATAGAAAAAATATTTAAGTATTATTTGTTTCATTTAGTACAAACGAAAATATAATATTTATAGGTAAAACATGATTTCTTGGTAAGGAACCTATCCGAAAAGACCGAAGGTGGCACGCCAAATGACAGCTTACAACGGTGAAGGCATGGTACTACGATGTGTGTATTCAATCAACTTTTATTTGTTCAAATAGATCAAATATCCAAGTATTATTTGGTTCATTTACTACAGACGAAAATATAATATTGATAGGTAAAACATGATTTCTTTGTAAGGAACCTATCCGAAAAGACCGAAAGTGGCACGCCCAATGACAGCTTAAAACGGTGAAGGCATGGTACTAGGATGTGTGTATTCAATCAAATTTTATTTGTTTAAATAGAAAGAATAGCAAAATATTAATTGGTCCATTTACTACAAACGAAAATATAATATTTATAGGTAAAACATGATTTCTTTCTAAGGAAGCTATCCGAAAAGACCGAAAGTGGCACGCCCAATGACATCTTGCAACGGTGAAGGCATGGTACTGGGATGTGTGTATTCAATCAAATTTTATTTGTTCAAATAGAACAAATATTTAAGTATTATTTGTTTCATTCAGTACAAACGAAAATATAATATTTATAGGTAAAACAAGATTTCTTTGTAAGAAACCTATCCGAAAAGACCGAAATTGGCACGCCCAATGACAGTTTACAACGATGAAGGCATGGTACTAGGATGTGTGTATTCAATCAACTTTTATTTGTTCAAATAGAAGAAATATCCAAGTATTATTTGGTTCATTTACTATAAACGAAAATATAATGTTTATAGGTAAAACATGATTTCTTGGTAAGGAACCTATCCGAAAAGACCGAAAGTGGAACGCCAAATGACAGCTTACAACGGTGAAGGCATGGTACTAGGATTCGTGTATTCATTTAACTTTTATTTGTTCAAATAGAAGAAATATCCAAGTATTATTTGGTTCATTTACTACAAACGAAAATATAATATTTATAGGTAAAACATGATTTCTTTGTAAGGAACTTATCCGAAAAGTCCGCAAGTGGCACGCCCAATGACAGCTTACAACGGTGAAGGCATGGTACTTGGATGTGTGTATTCAATCAAATTTTATTTGTTTAAATAGAAAGAATATCAAAGTATTATTTGGTCCATTTACTACAAACGAAAATATAATATTTATAGGTAAAACATGATTTCTTTGTAAGGAACCTATCCGAAAAGACCAAAAGTGGCACGCCCAATAACAGCTTACAACGGTGAAGGCATGGTACTAGGATGTGTGTATTCAATCAAATTTTATTTGTTTAAATAGAAAGAAAATCAAAGTATTATTTGGTCCATTTACTACAAACGAAAATATATTATTTATAGGTAAAACATGATTTCTTTGTAAGAAACTTATCCGAAAAGACCGAAAGTGGCAAGACCAATGACAGCTTACAACGATGAAGGCATGGTACTGGGATGTGTGTATTCAATCAACTTTTATTTGTTCAAATAGAAGAAATATCCAAATATTATTTGGTTCATTTACTACAAACGTAAATATAATATTTATAGGTAAAACATGATTTCTTGGTAAGGAACCTATCCGAAAAGACCGAAGGTGGCACGCCCAATGACAGCTTACAACGGTGAAGGCATGGTACTAGGATGTGTGTATTCAGTCAACTTTTATTTGTTCAAATAGAAGAACTATCAAAGTATTATTTGGTTCATTTACTACAAACGAAAATATAATATTTATAGGTAAAACATGATTTCTTTGTAAGGAACCCATCCGAAAAGACCGAAAATGGCACGCCCAATGACAGCTTACAACGGTGAAGGCATGGTACTAGGATGTGTGTATTCAATCAACTTTTATTTGTTCAAATAGAAGAAATATTCAAGTATTATTTGGTTCATTTACTACAAACGAAAATATAATATTTATAGGTAAAACATGATTTCTTGGTAAGGAACCTATCCGAAAAGACCGACAGTGGCACGCCCAATGACAGCTTACAACGGTGAAGGCATGGTACAAGGATTAGTGTATTCATTCAACTTTTATTTGTTCAAATAGAAGAAATATCCAAGTATTATTTGGTTCATTTACTACAAGCGAAAATATAATATTTATAGGTAAAACATGATTTCTTTGTAAGGAACCTATCCGAAAAGTCCGCAAGTGGCACGCCCAATGACAGCTTACAACGGTGAAGGCATGGTACTTGGATGTGTGTATTCAATCAAATTTTATTTGTTTAAATAGAAAGAATATCAAAGTATTATTTGGTCCATTTACTACAAACGAAAATATAATATTTATAGGTAAAACATGATTTCTTTGTAAGGAACCTATCCGAAAAGACCAAAAGTGGCACGCCAAATAACAGCTTACAACGGTGAAGGCATGGTACTAGGATGTGTGTATTCAATCAAATTTTATTTGTTTAAATAGAAAGAAAATCAAAGTATTATTTGGTCCATTTACTACAAACGAAAATATATTATTTATAGGTAAAACATGATTTCTTTGTAAGAAACTTATCCGAAAAGACCGAAAGTGGCAAGACCAATGACAGCTTACAACGATGAAGGCATGGTACTGGGATGTGTGTATTCAATCAACTTTTATTTGTTCAAATAGAAGAAATATCCAAGTATTATTTGGTTCATTTACTACAAACGTAAATTAATATTTATAGGTAAAACATGATTTCTTGGTAAGGAACCTATCCGAAAAGACCGAAGGTGGCACGCCCAATGACAGCTTACAACGGTGAAGGCATGGTGCTAGGATGTGTGTATTGAGTCAACTTGTATTTGTTCAAATAGAAGAACTACCAAAGTATTATTTGGTTCATTTACTACAAACGAAAATATAATATTTATAGGTAAAACATGATTTCTTTGTGAGGAACCCATCCGAAAAGACCGAAAATGGCACGCCCAATGACAGCTTACAACGGTGAAGGCATGGTACTAGGATGTGTGTATTCAATCAACTTTTATTTGTTCAAATAGAAGAAATATTCAAGTATTATTTGTTCATTTACTACAAACGAAAATATAATATTTATAGGTAAAACATGATTTCTTGGTACGGAACCTATCCGAAAAGACCGACAGTGGCACGCCCAATGACAGCTTACAACGGTGAAGGCATGGTACAAGGATTAGTGTATTCATTCAACTTTTATTTGTTCAAATAGAAGAAATATCCAAGTATTATTTGGTTCATTTACTACAAACGAAAATATAATATTTATAGGTAAAACATGATTTCTTTGTAAGGAACCTATCCGAAAAGTCCGCAAGTGGCACGCCCAATGACAGCTTACAACAGTGAAGGCATGGTACTTGGATGTGTGTATTCAATCAAATTTTATTTGTTTAAATAGAAAGAATATCAAAGTATAATTTTGTCCATTTACTACAAACGTAAATATAATATTTGTAGGTAAAACATGATTTCTTTGTAAGGAACCTATCCGAAAAGACCGAAAGTGGCACGCCCAATGACAGCTTACAACGGTGAAGGCATGGTACTAGGATGTGTGTATTCAATCAACTTTTATTTGTTCAAATAGATCAAATATCCAAGTATTATTTGGTTCATTTACTACAAACGAAAATATAATATTTATAGGTAAAACATGATTTCTTTGTAAGAAACCTATCCGAAAAGACCGAAAGTGGCACGCCCAATGACAGCTTGCAACGGTGAAGGCATGGTACTGGGATGTGTGTATTCAATCAAATTTTATTTGTTCAAATAGAAAAAATATTTAAGTATTATTTGTTTCATTTAGTACAAACGAAAATATAATATTTATAGGTAAAACATGATTTCTTGGTAAGGAACCTATCCGAAAAGACCGAAGGTGGCACGCCCAATGACAGCTTACAACGGTGAAGGCATGGTACTAGGATGTGTGTATTCAATCAACTTTTATTTGTTCAAATAGATCAAATATCCAAGTATTATTTGGTTCATTTACTACAAACGAAAATATAATATTTATAGGTAAAACATGATTTCTTTGTAAGAAACCTATCCGAAAAGACCGAAAGTGGCACGCCCAATGACAGCTTGCAACGGTGAAGGCATGGTACTGGGATGTGTGTATTCAATCAAATTTTATTTGTTCAAATAGAAAAAATATTTAAGTATTATTTGTTTCATTTAGTACAAACGAAAATATAATATTTATAGGTAAAACATGATTTCTTGGTAAGGAACCTATCCGAAAAGACCGAAGGTGGCACGCCCAATGACAGCTTACAACGGTGAAGGCATGGTACTAGGATGTGTGTATTCAATCAACTTTTATTTGTTCAAATAGATCAAATATCCAAGTATTATTTGGTTCATTTACTACAAACGAAAATATAATATTTATAGGTAAAACATGATTTCTTTGTAAGAAACCTATCCGAAAAGACCGAAAGTGGCACGCCCAATGACAGCTTACAACGGTGAAGGCATGGTACTAGGATGTGTGTATTCAATCAAATTTTATTTGTTCAAATAGAAAAAATATTTAAGTATTATTTGTTTCATTTAGTACAAACGAAAATATAATATTTATAGGTAAAACATGATTTCTTGGTAAGGAACCTATCCGAAAAGACCGAAAGTGGCACGCCCAATGACAGCTTACAACGGTGAAGGCATGGTACAAGGATTCGTGTATTCATTCAACTTTTATTTGTTCAAATAGAAGAAATATCAAAGTATTATTTTGTCCATTTACTACAAACGTAAATATAATATTTATAGGTAAAACATGATTTCTTTGTAAGGAACCTATCCGAAAAGACCGAAAGTGGCACGCCCAA
Organism: Gibbula magus; assembly: GCA_936450465.1. NCBI lineage: Eukaryota > Metazoa > Mollusca > Gastropoda > Trochida > Trochidae > Gibbula > Gibbula magus. Next base: position 8,659,616 of record OW388298.1, on the reverse strand, counting down.
TGACAGCTTGCAACGGTGAAGGCATGGTACTGGGATGTGTGTATTCAATCAACTTTTAATTGTTCAAATAGATCAAATATCCAATTATTATTTGGGTCATTTACTACAAACGAAAATATAATATTTATAGGTAAAACATGATTTCTTGGTAAGGAACCTATCCGAAAAGACCGAAAGTGGCACGCCCAATGACAGCTTGCAACGGTGAAGGCATGGTACAAGGATTAGTGTATTCATTCAACTTTTATTTGTTCAAATAGAAGAAATATCAAAGTATTATTTTGTCCATTTACTACAAACGTAAATATAATATTTATAGGTAAAACATGATTTCTTTGTAAGGAACCTATCCGAAAAGACCGAAAGTGGCACGCCCAATGACAGCTTGCAACGGTGAAGGCATGGTACTGGGATGTGTGTATTCAATCAACTTTTAATTGTTCAAATAGATCAAATATCCAAGTATTATTTGGTTCATTTACTACAAACGAAAATATAATATTTATAGGTAAAACATGATTTCTTGGTAAGGAACCTATCCGAAAAGACCGGAGGTGGCACGCCAAATGACAGCTTACAACGGTGAAGGCATGGTACTAGGATGTGTGTATTCAATCAACTTTTATTTGTTCAAATAGAAGAACTATCAAAGTATTATTTGGTTCATTTACTACAAACGAAAATATAATATTTATTGGTAAAACATGATTTCTTTGTAAGGAACCCATCCGAAAAGTCCGCAAGTGGCACGCCCAATGACAGCTTACAACGGTGAAGGCATGGTACTAGGATGTGTGTATTCAGTCAACTTGTATTTGTTCAAATAGAAGAACTATCAAAGTATTATTTGGTTCATTTACTACAAACGAAAATATAATATTTATAGGTAAAACATGATTTCTTTGTGAGGAACCCATCCGAAAAGACCGAAAATGGCACGCCCAATGACAGCTTACAACGGTGAAGGCATGGTACTAGGATGTGTGTATTCAATCAACTTTTATTTGTTCAAATAGAAGAAATATTCAAGTATTATTTGGTTCATTTACTACAAACGAAAATATAATATTTATAGGTAAAACATGATTTCTTGGTAAGGAACCTATCCGAAAAGACCGACAGTGGCACGCCCAATGACAGCTTACAACGGTGAAGGCATGGTACAAGGATTAGTGTATTCATTCAACTTTTATTTGTTCAAATAGAAGAAATATCCAAGTATTATTTGGTTCATTTACTACAAACGAAAATATAATATTTATAGGTAAAACATGATTTCTTTGTAAGGAACCTATCCGAAAAGTCCGCAAGTGGCACGCCCAATGACAGCTTACAACAGTGAAGGCATGGTACTTGGATGTGTGTATTCAATCAAATTTTATTTGTTTAAATAGAAAGAATATCAAAGTATGATTTTGTCCATTTACTACAAACGTAAATATAATATTTATAGGTAAAACATGATTTCTTTGTAAGGAACCTATCCGAAAAGACCGAAAGTGGCACGCCCAATGACAGCTTACAACGGTGAAGGCATGGTACTAGGATGTGTGTATTCAATCAACTTTTATTTGTTCAAATAGATCAAATATCCAAGTATTATTTGGTTCATTTACTACAAACGAAAATATAATATTTATAGGTAAAACATGATTTCTTTGTAAGGAACCTATCCGAAAAGACCGAAAGTGGCACGCCCAATGACAGCTTGCAACGGTGAAGGCATGGTACTGGGATGTGTGTATTCAATCAAATTTTATTTGTTCAAATAGAAAAAATATTTAAGTATTATTTGTTTCATTTAGTACAAACGAAAATATAATATTTATAGGTAAAACATGATTTCTTGGTAAGGAACCTATCCGAAAAGACCGAAGGTGGCACGCCCAATGACAGCTTACAAAGGTGAAGGCATGGTACTAGGATGTGTGTATTCAATCAACTTTTATTTGTTCAAATAGATCAAATATCCAAGTATTATTTGGTTCATTTACTACAAACGAAAATATAATATTTATAGGTAAAACATGATTTCTTTGTAAGAAACCTATCCGAAAAGACCGAAAGTGGCACGCCCAATGACAGCTTGCAACGGTGAAGGCATGGTACTGGGATGTGTGTATTCAATCAAATTTTATTTGTTCAAATAGAAAAAATATTTAAGTATTATTTGTTTCATTTAGTACAAACGAAAATATAATATTTATAGGTAAAACATGATTTCTTGGTAAGGAACCTATCCGAAAAGACCGAAAGTGGCACGCCCAATGACAGCTTACAACGGTGAAGGCATGGTACAAGGATTCGTGTATTCATTCAACTTTTATTTGTTCAAATAGAAGAAATATCAAAGTATTATTTTGTCCATTTACTACAAACGTAAATATAATATTTATAGGTAAAACATGATTTCTTTGTAAGGAACCTATCCGAAAAGACCGAAAGTGGCACGCCCAATGACAGCTTGCAACGGTGAAGGCATGGTACTGGGATGTGTGTATTCAATCAACTTTTAATTGTTCAAATAGATCAAATATCCAATTATTATTTGGGTCATTTACTACAAACGAAAATATAATATTTATAGGTAAAACATGATTTCTTGGTAAGGAACCTATCCGAAAAGACCGAAAGTGGCACGCCCAATGACAGCTTGCAACGGTGAAGGCATGGTACAAGGATTAGTGTATTCATTCAACTTTTATTTGTTCAAATAGAAGAAATATCAAAGTATTATTTTGTCCATTTACTACAAACGTAAATATAATATTTATAGGTAAAACATGATTTCTTTGTAAGGAACCTATCCGAAAAGACCGAAAGTGGCACGCCCAATGACAGCTTGCAACGGTGAAGGCATGGTACTGGGATGTGTGTATTCAATCAACTTTTAATTGTTCAAATAGATCAAATATCCAAGTATTATTTGGTTCATTTACTACAAACGAAAATATAATATTTATAGGTAAAACATGATTTCTTGGTAAGGAACCTATCCGAAAAGACCGGAGGTGGCACGCCAAATGACAGCTTACAACGGTGAAGGCATGGTACTAGGATGTGTGTATTCAATCAACTTTTATTTGTTCAAATAGAAGAACTATCAAAGTATTATTTGGTTCATTTACTACAAACGAAAATATAATATTTATTGGTAAAACATGATTTCTTTGTAAGGAACCCATCCGAAAAGTCCGCAAGTGGCACGCCCAATGACAGCTTACAACGGTGAAGGCATGGTACTAGGATGTGTGTATTCAGTCAACTTGTATTTGTTCAAATAGAAGAACTATCAAAGTATTATTTGGTTCATTTACTACAAACGAAAATATAATATTTATAGGTAAAACATGATTTCTTTGTGAGGAACCCATCCGAAAAGACCGAAAATGGCACGCCCAATGACAGCTTACAACGGTGAAGGCATGGTACTAGGATGTGTGTATTCAATCAACTTTTATTTGTTCAAATAGAAGAAATATTCAAGTATTATTTGGTTCATTTACTACAAACGAAAATATAATATTTATAGGTAAAACATGATTTCTTGGTAAGGAACCTATCCGAAAAGACCGACAGTGGCACGCCCAATGACAGCTTACAACGGTGAAGGCATGGTACAAGGATTAGTGTATTCATTCAACTTTTATTTGTTCAAATAGAAGAAATATCCAAGTATTATTTGGTTCATTTACTACAAACGAAAATATAATATTTATAGGTAAAACATGATTTCTTTGTAAGGAACCTATCCGAAAAGTCCGCAAGTGGCACGCCCAATGACAGCTTACAACAGTGAAGGCATGGTACTTGGATGTGTGTATTCAATCAAATTTTATTTGTTTAAATAGAAAGAATATCAAAGTATGATTTTGTCCATTTACTACAAACGTAAATATAATATTTATAGGTAAAACATGATTTCTTTGTAAGGAACCTATCCGAAAAGACCGAAAGTGGCACGCCCAATGACAGCTTACAACGGTGAAGGCATGGTACTAGGATGTGTGTATTCAATCAACTTTTATTTGTTCAAATAGATCAAATATCCAAGTATTATTTGGTTCATTTACTACAAACGAAAATATAATATTTATAGGTAAAACATGATTTCTTTGTAAGAAACCTATCCGAAAAGACCGAAAGTGGCACGCCCAATGACAGCTTGCAACGGTGAAGGCATGGTACTGGGATGTGTGTATTCAATCAAATTTTATTTGTTCAAATAGAAAAAATATTTAAGTATTATTTGTTTCATTTAGTACAAACGAAAATATAATATTTATAGGTAAAACATGATTTCTTGGTAAGGAACCTATCCGAAAAGACCGAAGGTGGCACGCCAAATGACAGCTTACAACGGTGAAGGCATGGTACTAGGATGTGTGTATTCAATCAACTTTTATTTGTTCAAATAGATCAAATATCCAAGTATTATTTGGTTCATTTACTACAAACGAAAATATAATATTTATAGGTAAAACATGATTTCTTTGTAAGAAACCTATCCGAAAAGACCGAAAGTGGCACGCCCAATGACAGCTTGCAACGGTGAAGGCATGGTACTGGGATGTGTGTATTCAATCAAATTTTATTTGTTCAAATAGAAAAAATATTTAAGTATTATTTGTTTCATTTAGTACAAACGAAAATATAATATTTATAGGTAAAACATGATTTCTTGGTAAGGAACCTATCCGAAAAGACCGAAAGTGGCACGCCCAATGACAGCTTACAACGGTGAAGGCATGGTACTAGGATGTGTGTATTCAATCAACTTTTATTTGTTCAAATAGAAGAACTATCAAAGTATTATTTGGTTCATTTACTACAAACGAAAATATAATATTTATTGGTAAAACATGATTTCTTTGTAAGGAACCCATCCGAAAAGTCCGCAAGTGGCACGCCCAATGACAGCTTACAACGGTGAAGGCATGGTACTAGGATGTGTGTATTCAATCAACTTTTATTTGTTCAAATAGAAGAAATATCCAAGTATTATTTGGTTCATTTACTACAAACGAAAATATAATATTTATAGGTAAAACATGATTTCTTGGTAAGGAACCTATCCGAAAAGTCCGAAAGTGGCACGCCCAATGACAGCTTGCAACGTTGAAGGCATGATACTGGGATGTGTGTATTCAATCAAATTTTATTTGTTCAAATAGAAAAAATATTTAAATATTATTTGTTTCATTTAGGACAAACGAAAATATAATATTTATAGTTAAAACATGATTTCTTGGTAAGGAACCTATCCGAAAAGACCGAAAGTGGCACGCCCAATGACAGCTTGCAACGGTGAAGGCATGGTACTAGGATGTGTGTATTCAATCAACTTTTATTTGTTCAAATAGAAGAACTATCAAAGTATTATTTTGTCCATTTACTACAAACGTAAATATAATATTTATAGGTAAAACATGATTTCTTTGTAAGGAACCTATCCGAAAAGACCGAAAGTGGCACGCCCAATGACAGCTTGCAACGGTGAAGGCATGGTACTGGGATGTGTGTATTCAATCAACTTTTAATTGTTCAAATAGATCAAATATCCAAGTATTATTTGGTTCATTTACTACAAAGGAAAATATAATATTTATAGGTAAAACATGATTTCTTGGTAAGGAACCTATCCGAAAAGACCGGAGGTGGCACGCCAAATGACAGCTTATAAACGGTGAAGGCCTGGTACTAGGATGTGTGTATTCAATCAACTTTTATTTGTTCAAATAGAAGAACTATCAAAGTATTATTTGGTTCATTTACTACAAACGAAAATATAATATTTATTGGTAAAACATGATTTCTTTGTAAGGAACCCATCCGAAAAGTCCGCAAGTGGCACGCCCAATGACAGCTTACAACGGTGAAGGCATGGTACTAGGATGTGTGTATTCAATCAACTTTTATTTGTTCAAATAGAAGAAATATCCAAGTATTATTTGGTTCATTTACTACAAACGAAAATATAATATTTATAGGTAAAACATGATTTCTTGGTAAGGAACCTATCCGAAAAGTCCGAAAGTGGCACGCCCAATGACAGCTTGCAACGTTGAAGGCATGATACTGGGATGTGTGTATTCAATCAAATTTTATTTGTTTAAATAGAAAAAATATTTAAGTATTATTTGTTTCATTTAGGACAAACGAAAATATAATATTTATAGGTAAAACATGATTTCTTTGTAAGAAACCTATCCGAAAAGACCGAAAGTGGCACGCCCAATGACAGCTTACAACGATGAAGGCATGGTACTAGGATGTGTGTATTCAATCAACTTTTATTTGTTCAAATAGAAGAAATATCCAAGTATTATTTGGTTCATTTACTACAAACGAAAATGTAATATTTTAAGGGAAAACATGATCGCTTAGTAAGGAACCTGTCCAAAAACGCCGATTGTGGCACTCCTAATGACAGCTTACAACGATGTAGCCATGGAACCATGATGTGTGTATGCAATCAACTTTCACATGTTCAGATAGAACAAGTATTCACGTATTATTTGGTTCATTTACTACAAACGAAAATATAATATTTATAGGTAAAATATGATTTCTCCGTAAGGAAAATGTCCAAAAAGGCCGATAGTCCAACGACAACCAAGATTAAAGTGATTAATACAACCAAGACTAAAGTGATTAATACAACCAAGACTAAAGTGGTTAACATAGCATAGCTACAAGAGGAGATATGGGATGGGCCTCCTGTTATTTGATGCAGCATAGCTATTAGAGGAGATATGGGATGGGCCTCCTGTTTTATGATGCAGCATAGCTATTAGAGGAGATATGGGATGGGCCTCCTGTTATGTGATGCAGCATAGCTATAAGAGGAACTATGGGATGGGCCTCCTGTTATGTGAAGCAGCATAGCTATTAGAGGAGATATGGGATGGGCCTCCTGTTATGTGATGCAGTATAGCTATAAGACGAGATATGGGATGGGCCTCCTGTTATGTGATGCAGCATAGCTATAAGAGGAGATATGGGATGGGCCTCCTGTTATTTGATGCAGCATAGCTATTAGAGGAGATATGGGATGGGCCTCCTGTTATGTGATGCAGCATAGCTATAAGAGGAACTATGGGATGGGCCTCCTGTTATGTGATGCAGCATAGCTATAAGAGGAGATATGGGATGGGCCTCCTGTTATTTGATGCAGCATAGCTATTAGAGGAGATATGGGATGGGCCTCCTGTTATGTGATGCAGCATAGCTATAAGAGGAACTATGGGATGTGCCTCCTGTTATGTGAAGCAGCATAGCTATTAGAGGAGATATGGGATGGGCCTCCAGTTATATGATGCAGCATAGCTATTAGAGGAGATATGGGATGGGCCTCATGTTATGTGATGCAGTATAGCTATAAGAGGAGACATTGGATGCGCCTACTGTAATGTGAAGCAGCATAGCTATAAGACCAGATATGGGATTGGCCTCATGTTATGTGATGCAGCATAGCTATAAGAGGACACATTGGATGCGCCTACTGTTATGTGATGCAGCATAGCTATAAGAGGAGATATGGGATGGGCCTCATGTTATGTGAAACATCATAGCTATAAGAGGAGGTATGGGATGGGCCTCCTGTTATATGATGCAGCATAGCTATAAGAGGAGATATGGGATGGGCCTCATGTTATGTGAAGCAGCATAGCTATAAGAGGAGATATGGGATTGGCCTCATGTTATGTGATGCAGCATAGCTATAAGAGGAGATGTGGGATGGGTCTCATGTTATGTGAAGCAGCATAGCTATAAGAGGAGATATGGGATGGGCCTCATGTTATGTGAAACATCATAGCTATAAGAGGAGGTATGGGATGGGCCTCCTGTTATATGATGCAGCATAGCTATAAGAGGAGATATGGGATGGGCCTCATGTTATATTATGCAGCATAGCTATTAGAGGAGATATGTGATGGGCCTCCTGTTTTATGATGCAGCATAGCTATAAGAGGAGATATGGGATGGGCCTCCTGTTATGTGATGCAGCATAGCTATAAGAGGAGACATGGGATGGGCCTCATGCTATATTATGCAGCATAGCTATTAGAGGAGATATGTGATGGGCCTCCTGTTTTATGATGCAGCATAGCTATAAGAGGAGATATGGGATGGGCCTCATGTTATGTGAAGCAGCATAGCTATAAGAGGAGATATGGGATGGGCCTCCTGTTATGTGATGCAGCATAGCTATAAGAGGAGACATGGGATGGGCCTCATGTTATGTGAAGCAGCATAGCTATAAGAGGAGATATGGGATGGGCCTCATGTTATGTGAAACGTCATAGCTATAAGAGGAGATATGGGATGGGCCTCCTGTTTTATGATGCAGCATAGCTATAAGAGTAGATATGGGATGGGCCTCATGTTATGTGAAGCAGCATAGCTATAAGAGGAGATATGGGATGGGCCTCATGTTATGTGATGCAGCATAGCTATAAGAGGAGACATTGGATGGGCCTCCTGTTATGTTATGCAGCATAGCTATAAGAGGAGGTATGGGATGGGCCTCCTGTTATGTGATGCAGCATAGCTATTAGAGGAGATATGGGATGGGCCTCATGGTATGTGATGCAGCATAGCTATAAGAGTAGACATTGGATGGGCCTCCTGTTATGTGAAGCACCATAGTTATAAGAGGAGATATTCTTTTTCGAGTGTATCAAATTATACCATACACTTTTTCCCATGGGGCCCTTACGAGGCGGAGCCGAGCAAGGCTCCAACGGGGAAACTGTAGGGTATCATTTGGTACACGAGGAAAAGTATGGGTATATCTGTCTTATACCCCACTTACGGTCGTGTGTAAGCGGATACTATTTCATAATAGTTCTAAACAAATACAGCTGTTAACAAGCTTCTGTATGAAACGCACAACCCAAATACGGCCTCATCTGTGACAACGGAGCCCGAGCTGCGTTGTATGGTTACCCATGTTTGGGGCTCGAAATCTAATTATTATGGCCCAATGACGGCATTTTCAACGCAGATGCACGTGCATATTGCTAAAATGTACAGCTAACGCTATAAACCGAATGGCTAATGTCAACGTGGCCAAAGTTTAGAGAAAACAGAACTTTCAGTATGTTTGTCATTTTGCAACCAAATTTAAATTACATTCGTATATAAAAAGAAAGACATAATTTTGTGATATTATTTCACGCATTATAAGAACCTTATTCATTTGGTCATGAACAAATGTTCAGAGTTTAAACTGGCTTCGTGGTGTAATGGTTAGGTCGTTCGGCCAGAAAGCAACAGGACACGGGTTCGATCCCAGGTTCATTATATGTTCATTTATAATCATCACTTAGAATTTGGAAATTTAGAAAATTGACAACATTGTTTCTCAGTTGTTAAAAAGTGTAGGTATCTTAGAAAAGTGTAGGTACATCAGAAACATTATAGGTATATCAGAAAAAGTGAAGGTGTATCGGCTAATACACCTACACTTGTAACAAAAGAAAAGCAACCAGACCGGAAGTGGAGTATAAGGGATGGGGCTCCTGTTATGTGATGCAGCATATTGAACTCTACAGATTTTTCTTTCAGGTAAAAAATATGTCTGTACAGCGCACAGTTCGCAAGGGGTTTGCCTGGTCCTGCTCAATCAACAAGTCATGGATTAATCGAACAATTAATTCGCTTAAGAAATTCAATGTGCAATGGATGATCGGAGAAAAAATTATTTATACAGAAGAAAATACAGTTTTTAAAGGAAATTTTAACATATCACAGAAAGTGTGGGATGACAGGCGAAACTTAAATTGAAATAAACTGAGAACATACATATGTTCTAAATGTAATCCTGATACAGAGAGTATGTACAGAGCGTATACGTGTGGAAAAGAGAAGAAAGAAGCATTCTAGCAAAGTTCCGGAGTGGTTGCCTCCCCTTAGCTATCGAGACTGGTAGGTTCGCCAAGCCACCAACTATACTGGAAAACAGAACTTGTAAATACTGTGACAACTTTAAATCAATTAAAGATGAGCGACAATTTCTTATTCACTGCAATTGTTACTCTGACCTGAAATTCAATATATGGAGTGAAGCAGAGTCGATAAACACTTCCTTCACAAATTATTATCAAGAATTTAAATTGCTGTTTCTCCGAAAGTTCAAGCGACAAGATCACTGTGATAAGATATTGTGTATTTCCCTCTTACCCACCAAACCATTTTGAATGTTTGATATTATTTTTCAAAATTATATAATGAGTGATAATACTTGTTTATAAGTGTACATATGTATGTATGTTTAAGAGTCTCATAGCTCTGATGACCGGACATCTGTGTGTATATATGTTATTGTTATTGTTATTGTGTTGAACCAATGTTGAAATTGATATTACAGATGTGTGACACCGAAATAAACTCTCTCTCGCTCACACACTCTCACATACATACACATACATGTTTTAGGCAGGAACCGGGGACATTGACTGTACACCATGGAACCGGGGACTTCTTTATTTTTAACGCTAGTGAGGCCAGACTCACGAAAAGAAGCGACCGTGGTGGTCTGATGGCTTAAGGGAACTCATATTACCAATAGCTCCTTTCTAACCATTTGTATTCTATAACAACCGGGGACACACACAATAACGTGTGCATGCACAATATGGACGGTAACCGGGGACAATGTGTCTTTAACTTTTCACCATTCAACCGGGGACATGGCATCGCGTACATGTATACTATGTAACTGGGGACATTGTAGGTGTTGTGAGTATTTCGAGTTTATATTACGGTTTATGATGAGCTGATACAGCTTCAGTGAAACCCTGATAAGCGTAAAGTGAACAGAACAGACCAAAAGTGTCTGATTTCTGTTGTATCACCTGGTGAAACGTACAAGCAGCTGCCTATCTATATTAACCCAGCTATACAATACATGATTTATTTTAATCATATTCTTACTGTTTCATCTGTATTGTCATAATGAAAAGATGCTCAATCTCATTTTACTTATTTCACGTCGCCAAATTCTCGACCAACAAGTACTCATGTTCTGATCTCATATAAAAAATCCGTGCTTGGAGTATTCAAACGGATATTTGTTCTTGAATGTAACCATTATCAAAACAACCTTCGCTTCAGGTGATTGAAGCAGGTTTCTTTGTATTGATAAATTAATTATTAATTATTCGTTCCGTGCAATTGACTTAGCAGTTTGAATGACTAAAATCAAACACACGTGGGCAAGTTTTTTCTGTACACCACCACAGGTCTGACGTGTTTTGATACTTAACAGAGGTTGGAGCTCTCTAGGATCCAAAACATTAAGTTTTACTTCAAAATGATATTAAACAGATAATGATTACAAAATACAATTTCAAATAATTAATAGTTGTTTTTATTGATAATGATGCACATGTCTTATGGCTAGTCCTCATTGGCAAAATATGGCGTAGATGCCGATGCATCTTGAGAGGGAACGGTCTCCTGTGCATCTTGAGAGGGAATGGTTTCCAATTCATCTTGAGAGGGAACGGTCTCCTGTGCATCTTGAGAGAGAACAATGTCCTGTGCATCTTGAGAGGGAACAGTCGCCGGTGCATCTTGAGAGAGAACATCCTCCTGTGCATCTTGAGAGAGAACATCCTCCTGTGCATCTTGAGAGGGAACATCCTCCTTTGCATCTTGAGAGAGAACATCCTCCTTTGCATCTTGAGAGAGAACATCCTCCTGTGCATCTTGAGAGAGAACAGCCTCCTTTGCATCTTGAGAGAGAACAGTGTCCTGTGCATCTTGAGAGAGAACAGTGTCATGTGCATCTTGAGAGAGAACAGCCTCCTTTGCATCTTGAGAGAGAACATCCTCCTGTGCATCTTGAGAGAGAAAAGTGTCCTGTGCATCTTGAGAGGGAACATCCTCCTGTGCATCTTGAGAGAGAACAGCCTCATGTGCATCTTGAGAGAGAACAGTGTCCTGTGCATCTTGAGAGGGAACATCCTCCTGTGCATCTTGAGAGAGAACATCCTCCTTTGCATCTTGAGAGGGAACATCCTCCTGTGCATCTTGAGAGAGAACAGCCTCCTTTGCATCTTGAGGGTAACATCCTCCTATGCATCTTGAGAGAGAACAGCCTCCTTTGCATCTGGAGAGGGAACATCCTCCTGTGCATCTTGAGAGAGAACAGTGTCCTGTGCATCTTGAGAGAGAACAGCCTCCTGTGCATCTTGAGAGAGAACAGTGTCCTGTGCATCTTGAAAGAGAACAGTGTCCTGTGCATCTTGAGAGAGAACAGCCTCCTTTGCATCTCGAGAGAGAACATCCTCCTGTGCATCTTGAGAGAGAACAGTGTCCTGTGCATCTTGTGAGAGAACAACCTCCTGTGCATCTTGAGAAAGAACATCCTCATGTGCATCTTGAGAGAGAACAGTGTCCTGTGCATCTTGAGAGAGAACAGCCTCCTGTGCATCTTGAGAGAGAACAGTGTCCTGTGCATCTTGAAAGAGAAAAGTGTCCTGTGCATCTTGAGAGAGAACATCCTCCTTTGCATCTTGAGAGAGAACATCCTCCTTTCCATCTTGTGAGAGAACATTCTCCTCTGCATCTTGAAAGAGAACAGTGTCCTGTGCATCTTGAGAAAGAACATCCTCCTGTGCATCTTGAGAGAGAACATCCTCCTGTGCATCTTGAGAGAGAACAGTGTCCTGTGCATCTTGAGAGGGAACATCCTCCTGTGCATCTTGAGAGGGAACATCCTCCTTTGCATCTTGAGAGAGAACATCCTCCTTTGCATCTTGAGAGAGAACATCCTCCTGTGCATCTTGAGAGAGAACAGCCTCCTTTGCATCTTGAGAGAGATCAGTGTCCTGTGCATCTTGAGAGAGAACAGTGTCCTGTGCATCTTGAGAGAGAACAGCCTCCTTTGCATCTTGAGAGAGAACATCCTCCTGTGCATCTTGAGAGAGAAAAGTGTCCTGTGCATCTTTACAGGGAACATCCTCCTGTGCATCTTGAGAGAGAACAGCCTCATGTGCATCTTGAGAGAGAACAGAGTCCTGTGCATCTTGAGAGGGAACATCCTCCTGTTCATATTGAGAGAGAACATCCTCCTTTGCATCTTGAGAGGGAACATCCTCCTGTGCATCTTGAGAGAGAACAGCCTCCTTTGCATCTTGAGAGGGAACATCCTCCTGTGCATCTTGAGAGAGAACAGTGTCCTGTGCATCTTGAGAGAGAACAGCCTCCTGTGCATCTTGAGAGAGAACAGCCCCCTGTGCATCTTGTGAGAGAACAACCTCCTGTGCATCTTGAGAAAGAACATCCTCCTGTGCATCTTGAGAGAGAACAGCCTCCTGTGCATCTTGAGAGAGAACAGTGTCCTGTGCATCTTGAAAGAGAACAGTGTCCTGTGCATCTTGAGAGAGAACAGCCTCCTTTGCATCTTGAGAGAGAACATCCTCCTGTGCATCTTGAGAGAGAACAGTGTCCTGTGCATCTTGAGAGGGAACATCATCCTGTGCATCTTGAGAGAGAACAGCCTCCTGTGCATCTTGAGAGAGAACAGCCTCCTGTGCATCTTGAGAGAGAACAGCCTCCTGTGCATCTTGTGAGAGAACATCCTCCTTTGCATCTTGAGAGAGAACATCCTCCTTTGCATCTTGAGAGAGAACATCCTCCTGTGCATCTTGAGAGAGAACAGCCTCCTTTGCATCTTGAGAGAGATCAGTGTCCTGTGCATCTTGAGAGAGAACAGTGTCCTGTGCATCTTGAGAGAGAACAGCCTCCTTTGCATCTTGAGAGAGAACATCCTCCTGTGCATCTTGAGAGAGAAAAGTGTCCTGTGCATCTTTACAGGGAACATCCTCCTGTGCATCTTGAGAGAGAACAGCCTCATGTGCATCTTGAGAGAGAACAGAGTCCTGTGCATCTTGAGAGGGAACATCCTCCTGTTCATATTGAGAGAGAACATCCTCCTTTGCATCTTGAGAGGGAACATCCTCCTGTGCATCTTGAGAGAGAACAGCCTCCTTTGCATCTTGAGAGGGAACATCCTCCTGTGCATCTTGAGAGAGAACAGTGTCCTGTGCATCTTGAGAGAGAACAGCCTCCTGTGCATCTTGAGAGAGAACAGCCCCCTGTGCATCTTGTGAGAGAACAACCTCCTGTGCATCTTGAGAAAGAACATCCTCCTGTGCATCTTGAGAGAGAACAGCCTCCTGTGCATCTTGAGAGAGAACAGTGTCCTGTGCATCTTGAAAGAGAACAGTGTCCTGTGCATCTTGAGAGAGAACAGCCTCCTTTGCATCTTGAGAGAGAACATCCTCCTGTGCATCTTGAGAGAGAACAGTGTCCTGTGCATCTTGAGAGGGAACATCATCCTGTGCATCTTGAGAGAGAACAGCCTCCTGTGCATCTTGAGAGAGAACAGCCTCCTGTGCATCTTGAGAGAGAACAGCCTCCTGTGCATCTTGTGAGAGAACAGCCTCCTTTGCATCTTGAGAGAGAACAGTGTCCTGTGCATCTTGAGAGAGAACAGTGTCCTGTGCATCTTGAGAGAGAACAGCCTCCTTTGCATCTTGAGAGAGAACATCCTCCTGTGCATCTTGAGAGAGAAAAGTGTCCTGTGCATCTTGACAGGGAACATCCTCCTGTGCATCTTGAGAGAGAACAGCCTCATGTGCATCTTGAGAGAGAACAGTGTCCTGTGCATCTTGAGAGGGAACATCCTCCTGTTCATATTGAGAGAGAACATCCTCCTTTGCATCTTGAGAGGGAACATCCTCCTGTGCATCTTGAGAGAGAACAGCCTCCTTTGCATCTTGAGAGGGAACATCCTCCTGTGCATCTTGAAAGAGAACAGTGTCCTGTGCATCTTGAGAGAGAACAGCCTCCTGTGCATCTTGAGAGAGAACAGCCCCCTGTGCATCTTGTGAGAGAACAACCTCCTGTGCATCTTGAGAAAGAACATCCTCCTGTGCATCTTGAGAGAGAACAGCCTCCTGTGCATCTTGAGAGAGAACAGTGTCCTGTGCATCTTGAAAGAGAACAGTGTCCTGTGCATCTTGAGAGAGAACAGCCTCCTTTGCATCTTGAGAGAGAACATCCTCCTGTGCATCTTGAGAGAGAACAGTGTCCTGTGCATCTTGAGAGGGAACATCATCCTGTGCATCTTGAGAGAGAACAGCCTCCTGTGCATCTTGAGAGAGAACAGCCTCCTGTGCATCTTGAGAGAGAACAGCCTCCTGTGCATCTTGTGAGAGAACAGCCTCCTGTGCATCTTGAGAGGGAACATCCTCCTGTTCATATTGAGAGAGAACAGCCTCCTTTGCATCTTGAGAGGGAACATCCTCCTGTGCATCTTGAGAGAGAACATCCTCCTGTGCATCTTGAGAGAGAACAGCCTCCTGTGCATCTTGAGAGAGAACAGCCTCAAGTGCATCTTGTAAGAGAACATCCTCAAGTGCATCTTGTGAGAGAACATCCTCCTGTGCATCTTGAGAGAGAACAGCCTCCTGTGCATCTTGAAAGAGAACAGTGTCATGTGCATCTTGAGAGAGAACAGCCTCCTTTGCATCTTGAGAGAGAACAGCCTCCTTTGCATCTTGAGAGAGAACATCCTCCTGTGCATCTTGAGAGAGAACAGTGCCCTGTGCATCTTGAGAGAGAACAGCCTCCTGTGCATCTTGAGAGTGAACAGTGTCTTGTGCATCTTGAAAGAGAACAGTGTCCTGTGCATCTTGAGAGAAAACAGCCTCCTTTGCATCTTAAGAGAGAACAGTGTCCTGTGCATCTTGAGAGGGAACATCCTCCTGTTCATCTTGAGAGAGAACATCCTCCTTTGCATCTTGAGAAAGAACATCCTCCTGTGCATCTTTAGAGAGAACATCCTCCTGTGCATCTTGAGAGAGAACAGCCTCCTGTGCATCTTGAGAGAGAACAGTGTCTTGTGCATCTTGAAAGAGAACAGTGTCCTGTGCATCTTGAGAGAAAACAGCCTCCTTTGCATCTTAAGAGAGAACAGTGTCCTGTGCATCTTGAGAGTGAACATCCTCTTGTGCATCTTGAGAGAGAACATCCTCCTTTGCATCTTGAGAAAGAACATCCTCCTGTGCATCTTGAGAGAGAACATCCTCCTGTGCATCTTGAGAGTGAACATCCTCCTGTGCATCTTGAGAGAGAACATCCTCCTTTGCATCTTGAGAGAGAACATCCTCCTGTGCATCTTGAGAGAGAACAGTGTCCTGTGCATCATGAGAGAGAACAGTGTCCTGTGCATCTTGAGAGGGAACATCCTCCTGTGCATCTTGAGAGGGAACATCCTCCTGTTCATATTGAGAGAGAACATCCTCCTTTGCATCTTGAGAGGGAACATCCTCCTGAGCATCTTGAGAGAGAAAGCCTCCTTTGCATCTTGAGAGGGAACATCCTCCTGTGCATCTTGAGAGAGAACATCCTCCTGTTCATCTTGAGAGAGAACAGCCTCCTGTACATCTTGAGAGAGAACAGCCTCCTGTGCATCTTGTGAGAGAACATCCTCCTGTGCATCTTGAGAAAGAACATCCTCCTGTGCACCTTGAGAGAGAACAGCCTCCTGTGCATCTTGAGAGAGAACAGTGTCCTGTGCATCTTGAAAGAGAACAGTGTCCTGTGCATCTTGAGAGAGAACAGGCTCCTGTGCATCTTGAGAGAGAACAGCCTCCTGTGCATCTTGAGAGAGAACAGTGTCTTGTGCATCTTGAAAGAGAACAGTGTCCTGTGCATCTTGAGAGAAAACAGCCTCCTTTGCATCTTAAGAGAGAACAGTGTCCTGTGCATCTTGAGAGGGAACATCCTCCTGTGCATCTTGAGAGAGAACATCCTCCTTTGCATCTTGAGAGGGAACAACCTCCTGTGCATCTTGAGAGGGAACAGCCTCCTTTGCATCTTGAGAGAGAACAGTGTCCTGTGCATCTTGAGAAAGAACATCCTCCTGTGCATCTTGAGAGAGAACATCCTCCTGTGCATCTTGAGAGTGAACATCCTCCTGTGCATCTTGAGAGAGAACATCCTCCTTTGCATCTTGAGAGAGAACATCCTCCTGTGCATCTTGAGAGAGAACAGTGTCCTGTGCATCTTGAGAGAGAACAGTGTCCTGTGCATATTGAGAGAGAACAGCCTCCTGTGCATCTTGAGAGGGAACATCCTCCTTTGCATCTTGAGAGAGAACATCCTCCTTTCCATCTTGTGAGAGAACATTCTCCTCTGCATCTTGAGAGAGAACAGTGTCCTGTGCATCTTGAGAAAGAACATCCTCCTGTGCATCTTGAGAGAGAACATCCTCCTGTGCATCTTGAGAGTGAACAGTGACCTGGGCATCTTGAGAGAGAATATCCTCCTGTGCATCTTGAGAGGGAACATCTTCCTTTGCATCTTGAGGGAGAACATCCTCCTGTGCATCTTGACAGAGAACAGCCTCCTTTGCATCTTTAGAGGGAACATCCTCCTGTGCATCTTGAAAGAGAACAGCCTCCTGTGCATCTTAAGAGAGAACAGCCTCCTGTGCATCTTGAGAGAGAACAGCCTCCTGTGCATCTCAGAGAAGGGTCTCCAATTCATCTTGAGAGAGATTGGTTGCTGAATCAACATGAGAGAGATTGGTTGCTGAATCATATTGAGAGAGATTGGTTGCTGAATCATCTTGAGAGAGATTGGTTGCTGAATCATCTTGAGAGAGGTTGGTTGCTGAATCATCTTGAGAGAGGGTTGGTTGCTGAATCATCTTGAGAGAGATTGGTTGCTTAATCATCTTGGGTGAGGTTGGTTGCTTAATCATCTTGGGTGAGGTTGGTTGCTGAATCATATTGAGAGAGATTGGTTGCTGAATCATCTTGAGAGAGATTGGTTGCTGAATCATCTTGAGAGAGGTTGGTTGCTGAATCATCTTGAGAGAGATTGGTTGCTGAATCATCTTGAGAGACGTTGGCTGCTGAATCATCTTGAGAGAGATTGTTTGCTGAATCATGTTGAGAGAGATTGGTTGCTGAATCATCTTGAGAGAGGTTGGTTGCTGAATCATCTTGAGAGAGATTGGTTGCTGAATCATCTTGAGAGAGATTGGTTGCTGAATCATCTTGAGAGAGATTGGTTGCTGAATCATCTTGAGAGAGGTTGGTTGCTGAATCATTCTGTGGATGGATGTCGTCAATAGGGTAGGCAATGTCATATGCTCTGTCAACATCCTTCAAAAACTTTGCAAGGAATGTTTTCCTCTCAGTTTTTCTGAAAAAGTCAAAATTGTCATGTATTCTCAAATCTCTTTTCAAAATACATTTTATTCTTAAAACTTGATAATGAAATTAAATAGTGCAGATATGACCACATTAGCTAAACCATTTGTCAGGGTTGCTTAAATTGTCTTATTGGGATTGGATACTGGATGTACTGTAAATCCTTAATAATCGTCTGCTTTGACTAATAGCTGGGTCTGAACAGTCTCAACTTTCAAATGCAAGGCATAACTCTTGCCAGTCTCCATTACTGGCTAATTTAAGCCTTGCAGTATTTCCTGAAATTGGGACCAACTATGCATTTCAGGTGCAGCGACCCACTAACTTGGCATAGCGAGGGAAATACTGCAGATTAAAATCAACTCAATTCATAGCATTAAAACAAATCTATCATCGTAGTGAGATAACAAGTCGAAAAGAATTAGCAGACATGTTGCCCTGAATGTAGGTTTGACAAAGTCTCGATGTCTCCCATGTTGCATAAAAAACTCGTCATCAAAAGGGTTCAGTATGAACAGCTTTTTATCTGTCTCCATCAAAATTAGCGTGTCGCAACATAGATTAGAAACTAGTTTTTCCTTACTCGAATCGATTTAATTCTTCTTTTTCATCGTTGCAAAAATTCTAAATTTATGTCAATTAATTAAAGAACAGTACTTTATAAATTCTAGTTACATATGTGACAATTACTCACATAGAATTGAGAATCAGTCCATCTATAAATAAGTTATGGGGTTTCCAACTTGACGAGTCCCCATAAAACAACCGCTGTTGAAACAATGTGATTGTTGTTGACTAGGTTATGTCTGCGCTAAACTAAAACACGAAATTATATGTGGTTATTTAAGACCTAGATTCAGAGCAACACGTCTGCTATTGTTTTGTTAGAATCCGTATCCTGGTATGACGGTAGACAACATTTTATTGCTCTAGTATGGTCGATTTAAATTAGATTGGTAACATTCTATTTCATGTTACAAAATGTGAGAGTCATAAGCAATCATTCATCATGAAATTGAATAAAACAATGAACAGAACATGCGAAAAAATCCAAAAATTTAGATTACAAGTGTTAGGCTGCATAAAAAAGTATGTTTCTCGGGCAGCTTTCCCTCACTCTAAGGGATGAAGGTGGTAGAAGAGTTGTTACGACTAAAATGTACTGTTGACATACAAAACACATGCATAATCATGCTTACAGAACGACTGCAATTGTTCGAAATTATGTATAATTGGGTCAACCTATTAAACAATCATTTTTCAAGATGACAATAAAAAATGGCTACGCGCACAAGTATAAGTGACCTATGCCCGAGAAACATTAATTTGTTTTTAATACACAGCCTAATAAGCTCCCATTACTTGATACCATCATAACTTTAGATATGACTATGGTTATATGTTCGTAAGTGGATGCAGTGATTAATTATGTTTTAATTTTAATTTTTGACTGTCCGTTGTCCTGCATTTAGACTGAGGAGATTAGAAACGCATAAAATAGTCTGCCTTAGATTCAGAATTCATGATTGTAATCATGCATTTAAAGCTTCCATAGTATTAGTCATTTCCTTAAATATGAACACTCAATTTCTGAAATAAAATACTAAATTTAAAGTTATATTTGTAAAATTTAGACCAAAACATAAGAAAGAAAGTCACTAGTGTTTTTAGGTATGTTTTGCTTATGTTAAACTGGCAGCATACAAGCGTCACTATAACCATGACAAATGTTCTTGAACTGTTGTTTTTCTGGAAGTTTCCTTGGCATGGTATCAAATGATAAAAACATTGCGTTTTTCGTATCTTACCTTGAAAATATCGGAACAAGATAAATATAATAAACCAGTCTAAATTATTTAAAACAGCTTCTAGGGTTATACAGATTTGCTTTCACAATTAATGACTTTTCAAAATATCTTCTTGGTTTATGTTTTTCATACTTTATAAGTCTGTATGTATCCTTGAATCTGTAAAGAGGATAACATATAATGCCTTTTTTTATGAACAATAGGTACATACTAGGGCCATGATTAGGGCCTTTAATTAACAAAGATATTTCAGATGACTTTAATTACCGTGAAATATGTATTGCCATTGTATTGTGATGATTTATGTAAAGAAATATCAATTCTTTTGGGGGGGGAAAGCTATAGTTAGTCAAAAGGCAATTATATACCCTACATAAAGAACAAGTAGAAAAAGGAACTGGATGTCTAAAAATCATATTGTTACAGCTACAAGTTTGAGAATTCTATTTTCTTGCGTATCAATTAGAGTGTATCATTATACTAGCTGTATCTCTAGTCAGAATTGGATACAAATTGTGTCATTAAATTTAAAAAGAGTGCCTGTATACAATTAAATTGTAATTTTTGAGCCAATACAGACCTAGGGCGACACTTGGCACAAATAAATACCATCGATGTAGAAACTGACATAATGCCAAGTTGCTAACATAACGCCTTTAGGCAACAGTAACTTGAGGCCTAAAAAGCATGTGGTTCTGATTTCACTACCGATCTGTGCCAGGAGACTGGAAATGCAAAGTCACACGGATGCCTGAAAAGCAACGAAATTTAATAACATACAAAATGACATTCTATAAATCAACAGTTTAATATTTTTAATCACACTATCTGTCACAATACAAATGTATTATTAAAGTGCATGTATTATTACCTTCTTTTCTGTCAGCATGTATTTTGCTCTGAAATCAGAAGTTAACATGCAAGTAATTTGAAATCAACGTGCTCGTTACACTTAACGAAACCGGAACCTTGAATACTCTGTTAATATTTGACTAGTATCGCCTATTGTTTTAAAATGTTTATCATGTTCATAAATTTGAGTGGCAATCCCATATATTCTCATTACGTAGTCAATTTGTGCCACTGACGAGAACTGTGTTCGTCTTAATTTTTTTACAAGATGTTAGTTAATATATATCTAAAAAGTCTCACTATCACTGGCGATGATTTGATGTTCATTTTCGCTTATATGGCGTTAGCCTTCTGCCGAATCTCACCACTGGCTGCAAACGATTTACACTGAAACATAAAGTAGCATATAAAATTAAATAAAAAGGAAAATAAACCAATAACTACATGTTTGTAAACGTGAGAGATATCCGAAGGGTAAGGAGCAACATTTTGATTATAAATATTTCAGTATCATATTTGTTTTACTAAAATCAAGCTTCCTCACAATATTGGATATTAGACTGTAAACATAATGCTCGTGTCTGAATGAAGGTTTGAAGTATGCCATTATGAATGACAAATATAACTGAATTGATTGATTGCATTAATAAACTGGCTACCTTTTTAAAGGTCAGTACAATTGTGGGAATTTTCTCAGAAGTGGTAGTGCTTCAAGTTTTGTCATCCAGCGTAGAAATTGTTTAATGTCCTGGAATATGTAGAAACCTGCTGGAGAGCAAGCGAGTTATCGTAGCAATATTTCATTTAGAAGTGTTTGCTGTACACTACATGCAATCATTTAATTCCACATTTAAAAACCATAACTTCGAAGATGTTCTTTTAATGTAACAATAACGTATATCACAACTGATATATAAAAATAACCTGCAGCGAATTCAAACCATGCATGAGACGGCTTGACAAGGAAAATAAAAGACATACGGGACTGTCTACTTGAAGAGAGCTCTTTATCCGAGTGTTAATATACTTTATTCCCCTCTTTTTCAACGACTGTAAGATATGATCCACACTTATGTAGATTAACATTAACTAAAGATATTATAACGTTAGTTAATTCATTTATTTATCAAGCAATGATAAACTTTTCCCCCTCATGTGTCTGCTTGCGTCTCTTCCGATTGGCCATCGGTAACAAATCTGATAGATATAAATTAGAAACTCACTTGCATTGTGTTTCATCTATGGCATGTATTTAAACGCCATTGCCATTACGCACTTATTTTCGATGATGAATTCATATGTAAGTGGGACATCAATTAAGTGATTTTCGTCATTAAAGGCACTATAGCACGCCAATTGTTTTAAAATATAAATAATGCATGGATAATGCATATATTTATAATGCAACGTTGCATTAAATCCGCAATAACTACAATATCAGCAATATTTAAATCTTACACACAATCTGAAGACCAAAAACGGCAGTCGCTATCGTTAATGTAACAACAATGCTTAACAATGCTTAATGAAGACTATCAAATCTTTGTTGTCAGTTAAGAGAATAAAGCATATGCAATCGCTGAATGAAATCCTAGTTCAGCCGCTTCCCACACTTTATATTTCCCATTTTGCACATCAGCGACTCTTACTATTTGTGATAATAATAATAATAATAATAATATGGATATTTATAACGCTACCTACAGGTACTAATACCTCATGGCGCGACCGACATATTACCCCTGGTCCACGAGTACAGAACACTCCCAGGGAGTCAGGCACTCAAGGTTCAAATTCAGACTACCATCGTATCATACCAGGTACCCATTTTACTGCTGGGTGAACAGAGGCACACTTCGAACTAAGTCACTTACCCAGGGTTACACCACAAGTCTCTCATCTCATGTCTCAGTGTGGGGCAGGGAATGACCCTTCAAACTCTCAGTTTATCCAGCAATGTAGCGGGTAACCTACCCATGCGGCGAGCCGCGCCCATTGTTGCTGAACTTCTATGATAGCGGTCAAGTGAGTTATGCACAGACAGGACAGGACCACGTGCCACCGAAAGTGTCTTTTTGATATCCCTGAATGACTTCGGCCGTGTCAACTTTTTAATTATTGACTGCAGGTCAGTTGTAAAGAATAATAAGTTTTTCATTGTACCGAAAGGAAGCTAAATTGAGTTTATATGCCCTCGTATGACCTAAAATAGCTTATTTGAATGCGAAAAGCGTGTAATTGTGCCTTTAAACAAGTGAAAACCTCTGGGAATGTGTCCAAAACATGATCGAACAAATGTTGTTAACACTAGTTCATCCATTTCATAAACATATGTACTTAAAACAGACTCGAAGGCAGAAATACACGTGGGTTTAAATTAGGTGAAGCATCAGCCTCTCTCGGCGATAACAATCCGATTTTTGCATTCGTCTTAACCGGGTCCCCAGTTGATATGGGTGTGTATCCATATGGATGTCCCCGGTTAAGGGGATTCACACACCCACACACACACACTCCCCTCCTCTCTCTCTCTCTTCCCCCTCCACTCTCTCTCACTTCTCACTCCCCCCCCCCCCCCCTCTCTCAAGATATGCATGATAACAATATAAGGATCCATACCTAAACCATTGTTAAAGAAGTTGACCAGCCATAAATATATCTGTCTTCTCTATGCAAATGAATGCCGAGGTTAACCACAGGTTTAAACCACTTTTCTACTGCGCGAGATGGTTCATTTATCTTTTACCCGTGGTTCATGTTAATGAATATGACACAAGTGCACATATCCGCGCTTGATACTATGACGTCACACCTATTGTAAAACCTGGACATATATCTCATAATTGCTTGTTCTAACTGACTCAGGGTTTCAGGCTCATTTGTAACGAAAGCTGAAATTGTGTTGTGTGGTATCTAACAAGCAGGGAATCATAGTTTGTACATTTTGTAATGGTAACTTACATGGTGTCTCAAAAAGGGAGCTTACGCAAGCTTACAAATGCAACTGTTTATCGAGATGTTAGATGCATACATATACCTACCTATATATTAATTATATTTGACAAACTTTACATAAACTTATATTCCAAAGATGACGTGATGTACTGGTTAACTAGCTCCAGTAGATGCTGTCAGGTTTCAGCACAATGTATAGCAGGTGTGGCATTAGGCACTTCGGTTGTACTGCCAGGGGAACACAGGCAGATTTTGAAAACAAAGTCTCTTTAGCAATAATAATAATAATGCATGTTTATATAGTGCTAGATTCCAAAGTCATATGCTCAAAGCGTGAGACAAGTATGTACAAATATACACTGTCTTTTGAAAGTCATGCTGATATATACAGAAGAGTAGGACTGTTAGCTCAAGTAGCGCTCATTCTCTTTTGAACGACACGGTGCAAATTCCTCCAAGTTTGCTCGCCTTGCTAGATAGCGCTACATTGAGCAATCGCATTCCAGAGAGGTTTAAAAGGTTTGAAACCTCTCTTGAACATGGCCGTGGTTGACATTCACAGTTTCAAGCATAGTAAATTCTAAAAAGGTATGTCTTTAGCTTTGATTTAAAATGTTCAAATGACTGCATTGCTCTCATCTCTATTGGAAGGTTATTCCAGAGCATCGTCCGTAGCCCTTCAGTCTGTAAGCTGGCACTGATATGCAGAGCGCAGATTCCTTGTTGGCCGATGTTCATGCAGGGGTTTGCTGAGGTATGGCGGGGCAGTGCCCTCGCGGCACCTGAAGGTCAAGCACAGTATCTTATACTTGATTCTGGCCTCTACAGGGCGCCAATGAAGACTCTTTAGAATTGGGGTTTATGGCTCATTTTCGAGACACGAGCAACAATCCTAGCAGCTGTGTTTTGCATCATTTGGAGTTTTCGTAATGTTTCAGTGTGGGCAGGGAATCAAATCTTACTTTATCAAGCCAGGACATCTGTCTATTATTGCTGAAAAGCCCTCAACTGAGCTATGTAAAAGGACCAGATCTCAATGGTCATTTATTACAGGGCCGGGTGTTTTCAGGGGACGGTCATGAACAAATATACAGCCACAAGGAGAGGTTCATGAACAAATATACAGTCACAAGGGGAGGGTCATGAACAAATATACAGTCATAAGGGGAGGGTCATGAACAAATATACAGTCATAAGGGGAGGGTCATGAACAAATATACAGTCACAAGGGGAGGGTCATGAACAAATATACAGTCACAAGGGGAGGGTAATTAAAAATTACAAAGGTTTGGGGAGGGTCATAAAAAACAGTAGGCCTAATACAAATATCTTTGTTCCAGACTTGAAGGACGGTATGAAAAGTTATTGTAAAGTATTTGATACAAAATCACAGACTGCTTGATATTTAAAAATGTTGCTAGTATAAACAAAATAATATTCCCGGGAACGGCATACAGGTAGTTTATATTCAAGGCTTGGTATTTTATTATAGATGCATAGTAAAAGTCACTATATAGGCTAATAAAGTTAAAACAGTCAGTCAAGTTCAAGAAGGGTCATACCAGGATGACTGGATAGTAGGGACTAACACTGGGTCAGGGAGGGATTTGGGGGGGGGGGGGGGGGGGGGGGGGAGGGAGGGTCAGAAGGGTCATACCAGGATGACTGGATAGTAGGGACTAACACTGGGTCAGGGAGGGATGGGGGGGGGGGGGGGGGGGGGGGGAGGGTCAGAAGGGTCATACCAGGATGACTGGATAGTAGGGACTAACACTGGGTCAGGGAGGGATGGGGGGGGAGGGGGGGAGGGAGGGTCAGAAGGGTCATACCAGGATGACTGGATAGTAGGGACTAACACTGGGTCAGGGAGGGATGGGGGGGGGGGGGGGGAGGGAGGGTCAGAAGGGTCATACCAGGATGACTGGATAGTAGGGACTAACACTGGGTCAGGGAGGGATTGGGGGGGGGGGGGGGGGGGAGGGAGGGTCAGAAGGGTCATACCAGGATGACTGGATAGTAGGGACTAACACTGGGTCAGGGAGGGATGGGGGGGGGGGGGGGGGAGGGTCAGAAGGGTCATACCAGGATGACTGGATAGTAGGGACTAACACTGGGTCAGGGAGGGATTGGGGGAGGGAGGGTCAGAAGGGTCATACCAGGATGACTGGATAGTAGGCACTAACACTGGGTCAGGGAGGGATTGGGGGGGGGGGGGGGGGGGGGGGGGGGGGAGGGAGGGTCAGAAGGGTCATACCAGGATGACTGGATAGTAGGGACTAACACTGGGTCAGGGAGGGATGGGGGGGGGGAGGGAGGGTCAGAAGGGTCATACCAGGATGACTGGATAGTAGGGACTAACACTGGGTCAGGGAGGGATGGGGGGGGGGGGGGGGGGGGGGGGACAGAAGGGTCATACCAGGATGACTGGATAGTAGGGACTAACACTGGGTCAGGGAGGGATGGGGGGGGGGGGGGAGGGAGGGTCAGAAGGGTCATACCAGGATGACTGGATAGTAGGGACTAACACTGGGTAAGGGAGGGATGGGGGGGAGGGATGGGGGGGGGGAGGGTCAGAAGGGTCATACCAGGATGACTGGATAGTAGGGACTAACACTGGGTCAGGGAGGGATGGGGGGGGGGGGGGGGAGGGTCAGAAGGGTCATACCAGGATGACTGGATAGTAGGGACTAACACTGGGTCAGGGAGGGATGGGGGGGGGGGGGGGGGAGGGAGGGTCAGAAGGGTCATACCAGGATGACTGGATAGTAGGGACTAACACTGGGTCAGGGAAGGATTGGGGGGGGGGGGGGGGGGAGGGAGGGTCAGAAGGGTCATACCAGGATGACTGGATAGTAGGGACTAACACTGGGTCAGGGAGGGATGGGGGGGGGGGGGGAGGGTCAGAAGGGTCATACCAGGATGACTGGATAGTAGGGACTAACACTGGGTCAGGGAGGGATGGGGGGGGGGGGGGGAGGGTCAGAAGGGTCATACCAGGATGACTGGATAGTAGGGACTAACACTGGGTCAGGGAGGGATTGGGGGGGGGGGGGGGGGGGGGGGGTCAGAAGGGTCATACCAGGATGACTGGATAGTAGGGACTAACACTGGGTCAGGGAGGGATGGGGGGGAGGGAGGGTCAGAAGGGTCATACCAGGATGACTGGATAGTAGGGACTAACACTGGGTCAGGGAGGGATGGGGGGGGGGGGGGGGGGAGGGAGGGTCAGAAGGGTCATACCAGGATGACTGGATAGTAGGGACTAACACTGGGTCAGGGAGGGATGGGGGGGGGGGAGGGAGGGTCAGAAGGGTCATACCAGGATGACTGGATAGTAGGGACTAACACTGGGTCAGGGAGGGATGGGGGGGGGGGGGGGGGGGGGGGAGGGAGGGTCAGAAGGGTCATACCAGGATGACTGGATAGTAGGGACTAACACTGGGTCAGGGAGGGATTGGGGGGGGGGGGGGGAGGGAGGGTCAGAAGGGTCATACCAGGATGACTGGATAGTAGGGACTAACACTGGGTCAGGGAGGGATGGGGGGGGGGGGGGAGGGAGGGTCAGAAGGGTCATACCAGGATGACTGGATAGTAGGGACTAACACTGGGTCAGGGAGGGATTGGGGGGGGGGGGGGGGGGGGGGAGGGAGGGTCAGAAGGGTCATACCAGGATGACTGGATAGTAGGGACTAACACTGGGTCAGGGAGGGATGGGGGGGGGGGGGGGAGGGTCAGAAGGGTCATACCAGGATGACTGGATAGTAGGGACTAACACTGGGTCAGGGAGGGATGGGGGGGGGGGGGGAGGGAGGGTCAGAAGGGTCATACCAGGATGACTGGATAGTAGGGACTAACACTGGGTCAGGGAGGTATGGGGGGGGGGGGGGGGGGGGGGATCGGGGGGGAGGGAGGGTCAGAAGGGTCATACCAGGATGACTGGATAGTAGGGACTAACACTGGGTCAGGGAGGGATTGGGGGGGGGGGGGGGGGAGGGAGGGTCAGAAGGGTCATACCAGGATGACTGGATAGTAGGGACTAACACTGGGTCAGGGAGGTATGGGGGGGGGGGGTCGGGGGGGAGGGAGGGTTAGAAGGGTCATACCAGGATGACTGGATAGTAGGGACTAACACTGGGTCAGGGAGGGATTGGGGGGGGGGGGGGGGGGGGGGGGGGGGAGGGAGGGTCAGAAGGGTCATACCAGGATGACTGGATAGTAGGGACTAACACTGGGTCAGGGAGGTATAGGGGGGGGGGGATCGGGGGGGGGAGGGAGGGTCAGAAGGGTCATACCAGGATGACTGGATAGTAGGGACTAACACTGGGTAAGGGAGGGATGGGGGGGGGGGGAGGGTCAGAAGGGTCATACCAGGATGACTGGATAGTAGGGACTAACACTGGCTCAGGGAGGGATGGGGGGGGGGGGGGGGGGGGGAGGGTCAGAAGGGTCATACCAGGATGACTTGATAGTAGGGACTAACACTGGGTCAGTGAGGGATGGGGGGTGGGGGGGGGGAGGGTCAGAAGGGTCATACCAGGATGACTTGATAGTAGGGACTAACACTGGGTAAGGGAGGGATGGGGGGGGGGGGGGGGATCGGGGGGGAGGGAGGGTCAGAAGGGTCATACCAGGATGACTGGATAGTAGGGACTAACACTGGGTAAGGGAGGGATGGGGGGGGGGGGGGGGGGGGGGAGGGTCAGAAGGGTCATACCAGGATGACTGGATAGTAGGGACTAACACTGGGTCAGTGAGGGATGGGGGGGGGGGGGGGGGGAGGGTCAGAAGGGTCATACCAGGATGACTTGATAGTAGGGACTAACACTGGGTAAGGGAGGGATGGGGGGGGGGGGGGGGGATCGGGGGGGAGGGAGGGTCAGAAGGGTCATACCAGGATGACTGGATAGTAGGGACTAACACTGGGTCAGGGAGGTATGGGGGGGGGGGGGGGGGGGGGAGGGGGGGGAGGGAGGGTCAGAAGGGTCATACCAGGATGACTGGATAGTAGGGACTAACACTGGGTAAGGGAGGGATGGGGGGGGGAGGGGGGGGGAGGGAGGGTCAGAAGGGTCATACCAGGATGACTGGATAGTAGGGACTAACACTGGGTCAGGGAGGGATGGGGGGGGGGGGGGAGGGTCAGAAGGGTCATTCCAGGATGACTGGATAGTAGGGGCTAACAATGGGTCAGGGAGGGATGGGGGGGGGGGGGGGTCAGAAGGGTCATACCAGGATGACTTGATAGTAGGGACTAACACTGGGTCAGGGAGGGATGGGGGGGGGAGGGTCAGAAGGGTCATACCAGGATGACTGGATAGTAGGGGCTAACACTGGGTCAGGGAGGGATTGGGGGGGGGGGGGGGGGAGGGAGGGTCAGAAGGGTCATACCAGGATGACTGGATAGTAGGGACTAACACTGGGTCAGGGAGGGATTGGGGGGGGGGGGGGGGAGGGAGGGTCAGAAGGGTCATACCAGGATGACTGGATAGTAGGGACTAACACTGGGTCAGGGAGGGATGGGGGGGGGGGGGGGGGGGGGGGGGGGGGGAGGGTCAGAAGGGTCATACCAGGATGACTGGATAGTAGGGACTAACACTGGGTCAGGGAGGGATGGGGGGGGGGGGAGGGAGGGTCAGAAGGGTCATACCAGGATGACTGGATAGTAGGGACTAACACTGGGTCAGGGAGGTATGGGGGGGGGGGGGGATCGGGGGGGAGGGAGGGTCAGAAGGGTCATACCAGGATGACTGGATAGTAGGGACTAACACTGGGTCAGGGAGGGATTGGGGGGGGGGGGGGGGGGGGAGGGAGGGTCAGAAGGGTCATACCAGGATGACTGGATAGTAGGGACTAACACTGGGTCAGGGAGGTATGGGGGGGGGATCGGGGGGGAGGGAGGGTTAGAAGGGTCATACCAGGATGACTGGATAGTAGGGACTAACACTGGGTCAGGGAGGGATTGGGGGGGGGGGGGGGAGGGAGGGTCAGAAGGGTCATACCAGGATGACTGGATAGTAGGGACTAACA
The DNA here is from genome assembly GCA_936450465.1 of Gibbula magus. Classification (NCBI taxonomy): domain Eukaryota; kingdom Metazoa; phylum Mollusca; class Gastropoda; order Trochida; family Trochidae; genus Gibbula; species Gibbula magus. The sequence continues at coordinate 8,629,732 of OW388298.1, read as the reverse complement.
CTGGGTCAGGGAGGTATGGGGGGGGGGATCGGGGGGGAGGGAGGGTCAGAAGGGTCATACCAGGATGACTGGATAGTAGGGACTAACACTGGGTAAGGGAGGGATGGGGGGGGGGGGGGGGGAGGGTCAGAAGGGTCATACCAGGATGACTGGATAGTAGGGACTAACACTGGCTCAGGGAGGGATGGGGGGGGGGGGGGGGGGGGGTCAGAAGGGTCATACCAGGATGACTTGATAGTAGGGACTAACACTGGGTAAGGGAGGGATGGGGGGGGGGGGGGGATCGGGGGGGAGGGAGGGTCAGAAGGGTCATACCAGGATGACTGGATAGTAGGGACTAACACTGGGTCAGGGAGGTAGGGGGGGGGGGGGGGGGGGGGGGGAGGGGGGGGAGTTAGGGTCAGAAGGGTCATACCAGGATGACTGGATAGTAGGGACTAACACTGGGTCAGGGAGGGATGGGGGGGGGGGGGAGGGTCAGAAGGGTCATACCAGGATGACTGGATAGTAGGGGCTAACAATGGGTCAGGGAGGGATGGGGGGGGGGGGGGGTCAGAAGGGTCATACCAGGATGACTTGATAGTAGGGACTAACACTGGGTCAGGGAGGGATGGGGGGGGGGAGGGTCAGAAGGGTCATACCAGGATGACTGGATAGTAGGGGCTAACACTGGGTCAGGGAGGGATGGGGGGGGGGGGGGGGGTCTAAGAGATTACTGTGGTACTAGTGTACTCCTAAGAGACAAAACAATAGAGGTCGCACCTTTAAATTATATGTGTAATTCAAATAATTATGAATCTAAATTTAGGGTTCCTTTCCTCTTCATCAGGAAAATGGTGTTACTGATTCTTTAGAAAGTAAAAGTCCATGATAATTCAAATTTGGTTTGGACGTACGTGGATTTACGTGGGTAATGCCTTATCATCTAACATGTTCATAATATTTACCTAAGAGAGATATGTTGAATTATCTAATACCTGTAATACTGTGTACCTGATCAGCTACAGAGCCAATGACTGTTGTTTTACAGATACTTTTAACCAAAGACGTTACACATTATGTCAAACTCATAACTTCTATATTAGATGAATTTGTTTTAACCTTTCTATAACCGTTTTTCTCTCGAGTGAACCTTACTTTAAAGTGTCAAAGAATTGTTTTCAATAAGTGATGGGAGGGACATAAACAAATACACTAAAAAGGGGAGGGCCATTTTCAAAATTATGACATCCCGGTAATAAATGACCGTTTACCTTAAGAACCAGATCTCAATGACTGAGTTGATAAGTTGTTGGGACATATGGTGCTCAGTTCTGGTGGTTGGTGTCTGACTCTGAGGGTGTTCTCCTCTTAGGAAGGAAAGATATGTTATAACACTGGTCAACGTGAGTTGATAAGTTGTTGTTATATTCAGTGCCCAAAGTTGATTGTTGGTACCTAACTCTGAGGGTGTTCTACTCTAAGGAAGTTACGATATGTTATAACACAGACCAGCAGAACGTTAGTTGATAAGTTGTTGTGATACTCAGTGCTCAGTGCTGGTGGTTGGTGCCTGACTCTGAGGGTAGTCTACTCCAAGGAAGGTAAGATATATTATAACACAGAACAAAAGAACGTTAGTTGATAAGTGGTTGTTATATTCAGTGTAAAGTGCTGCTTGCTGGTGCCTGACTGTGAGGGTGTTCTAGTCTAAGGAAGTTACGATATGTTATAACACAGAACAGCAGAACGTTAGTTGATAAGTTGTTGTGATATTTAGTGGTCAGTGCTGGTGGTTGGTGCCTGACTCTGAGGATGTGCAATTTTAAGGAATGGAAGACGTGTTATAACACTGGTCAGCAGAACATTAGTTGATAAGTTGTTGTGATATTTAGTGGTCAGTGCTGGTGGTTGGTGCCTGACTCTGAGGGTGTGCTATTCTAGGGAATGGAAGACGTGTTAAAACACTGGTCAGCAGAACGTTGGTTGATAAGTTGTTGTGATAGCTAGTGGTCAGTGCTTGTGGTTGGTGCCTGACTCTGAGGGTAGGTTATTCTAAGGAATGGAAGACGTGTTATAACACTGGTCAGCAGAACGTTGGTTGATAAGTTGTTGTGATAGTTAGTGGTCAGTGCTAGTGGTTGGTGCCTGACTCTGAGGGTGTGTTATTCTAAGGAATGGAAGACGTGTTAAAACACTGGTCAGCAGAACGTTGGTTGATAAGTTGTTGTGATATTTAGTGGTCAGTGCTAGTGGTTGGTGCCTGACTCTGAGGGTGTGCTGTTCTAAGGAATGGAAGACGTGTTATAACACTGGTCAGCAGAACATTGGTTGGTAAGTTGTTGTGATATTTAGTGGTCAGTGCTGGTGGTTGGTGCCTGACTCTCGGGGTGTGCTATTCTAAGGAATGGAAGACGTGTTATAACACTGGTCAGCAGAACGTTGGTTGATAAGTTGTTGTGATATTTAGTGGACAGTGCTGGTGGTTGGTGCCTGACTCTGAGGGTGTGCTATTCTAAGGAATGGAAGACGTGTTATAACACTGGTCAGCAGAACGTTGGTTGATAACTTTTGTGATATTTAGTGGACAGTGTTGGTGGTTGGTGCCTGACTCTGAGTGTGTGCTATTCTAAGGAACGGAAGACGTGTTATAACACTGGTCAGCAGAACGTTAGTTGATAAGTTGTTGTGATAGTTAGTGGTCAGTGCTAGTGGTTGGTGCCTGACTCTGAGGGTGAGCTATTCTAAGGAATGTAATACATGTTATAACACTGGTCAGCAGAACGTTAGTTGATAAGTTGTTATGATATTTAGTGGTCAGTGCTGGTGGTTGGTGCCTGACTCTGAGGGTGTGTTATTCTAAGGAATGGAAGACGTGTTATAACACTGGTCAGCAGAACATTGGTTGGTAAGTTGTTGTGATATTTAGTGGTTAGTGCTGGTGGTTGGTGCCTGACTCTCGGGTCGTGCTATTCTAAGGAATGGAAGACGTGTTATAACAATGGTCAGCAGAACGTTAGTTGATAAGTTGTTGTGATATTTAGTGGTCAGTGCTGGTTGTTGGTGCCTGACTCTCGGGGTATGCTATTCTAAGGAATGGAAGACGTGTTATAACACAGGTCAGTTGAACGTTAGTTGATAAGTTGTTGTGATATTTAGTGGTCAGTGCTGGTGGTTGGTATCTGACTCTCGGGGTGAACTATTCTAAGGAATGGAAGACGTGTTTTAACACTGGTCAGCAGAACGTTAGTTGATAAGTTGTTGTGATATTTCGTGGACAGTGCTGGTGGTTGGTGCCTGACTCTCGGGGTGTGCTATTCTAAGGAATGGAAGACGTGTTATAACACTGGTCAGCAGAACGTTAGTTGATAAGTTGTTGTGATATTTAGTGGACAGTGCTGGTGGTTGGTGCCTGACTCTCGGGGTGTGCTATTCTAAGGAACGGAAGACGTGTTATAACACTGGTCAGCAGAACGTTAGTTGATAAGTTGTTGTGATATTTAGTGGACAGTGCTGGTGGTTGGTGCCTGACTCTCGGGGTGTGCTATTCTAAGGAATGGAAGACGTGTTATAACACTGGTCAGCAGAACGTTAGTTGATAAGTTGTTGTGATATTTAGTGGTCAGTGCTGTTGGTTGGTGCCTGACTCTCGGGGTGTGCTATTCTAAGGAATGGAAGACGTGTTATAACACTGGTCAGCAGAACGTTGGTTGATAAGTTATTGTGATATTTAGTTGTCAATGCTGGTGGTTGGAGCCTGATTCTGAGGGTGTGCTATTCTAAGGAATGGAAGACGTGTTATAACACTTGTCAGCAGAACGTTAGTTGATAAGTTGTTATGATATTTAGTGGACAGTGCTGGTGGTTGGTGCCTGACTCTGAGGGTGTGCTATTCTAAGGAATGGAAGACGTGTTATAACACTGGTCAGCAGAACGTTAGTTGATAAGTTGTTGTGATATTTAGTGATCAGTGCTGTTGGTTGGTGCCTGACTCTCGGGGTGTGCTATTCTAAGGAATGGAAGACGTGTTAAAACACTGGTCAGCAGAACGTTGGTTGATAATTTGTTGTGATAGCTAGTGGTCAGTGTTGGTGGTTGGTGCCTGACTCTGAGGGTGTGCTATTCTAAGGAATGGAAGACGTGTTATAACACTGGTCAGCAGAACGTTGGTTGATAAGTTGTTGTGATAGTTAGTGGTCAGTGCTAGTGGTTGGTGCCTGACTCTGAGGGTGTGTTATTCTAAGGAATGGAAGACGTGTTATAACACTGGTCAGCAGAACGTTAGTTGATAAGTTGTTGTGATATTAAGTGGTCAGTGCTGTTGGTTGGTGCCTGACTCTCGGGGTGTGCTATTCTAAGGAATGGAAGACGTGTTATAACACTGGTCAGCAGAACGTTAGTTGATAAGTTGTTGTGATATTTAGTGGACAGTGCTGGTGGTTGGTGCCTGACTCTCGGGGTGTGCTATTCTAAGGAACGGAAGACGTGTTATAACACTGGTCAGCAGAACGTTAGTTGATAAGTTGTTGTGATATTTAGTGGACAGTGCTGGTGGTTGGTGCCTGACTCTCGGGGTGTGCTATTCTAAGGAATGGAAGACGTGTTATAACACTGGTCAGCAGAACGTTAGTTGATAAGTTGTTGTGATATTTAGTGGACAGTGCTGGTGGTTGGTGCCTGACTCTCGGGGTGTGCTATTCTAAGGAACGGAAGACGTGTTATAACACTGGTCAGCAGAACGTTAGTTGATAAGTTGTTGTGATATTTAGTGGACAGTGCTGGTGGTTGGTGCCTGACTCTCGGGGTGTGCTATTCTAAGGAATGGAAGACGTGTTATAACACTGGTCAGCAGAACGTTAGTTGATAAGTTGTTGTGATATTTAGTGGTCAGTGCTGTTGGTTGGTGCCTGACTCTCGGGGTGTGCTATTCTAAGGAATGGAAGACGTGTTATAACACTGGTCAGCAGAACGTTGGTTGATAAGTTATTGTGATATTTAGTTGTCAATGCTGGTGGTTGGAGCCTGATTCTGAGGGTGTGCTATTCTAAGGAATGGAAGACGTGTTATAACACTTGTCAGCAGAACGTTAGTTGATAAGTTGTTATGATATTTAGTGGACAGTGCTGGTGGTTGGTGCCTGACTCTGAGGGTGTGCTATTCTAAGGAATGGAAGACGTGTTATAACACTGGTCAGCAGAACGTTAGTTGATAAGTTGTTGTGATATTTAGTGATCAGTGCTGTTGGTTGGTGCCTGACTCTCGGGGTGTGCTATTCTAAGGAATGGAAGACGTGTTAAAACACTGGTCAGCAGAACGTTGGTTGATAATTTGTTGTGATAGCTAGTGGTCAGTGTTGGTGGTTGGTGCCTGACTCTGAGGGTGTGCTATTCTAAGGAATGGAAGACGTGTTATAACACTGGTCAGCAGAACGTTGGTTGATAAGTTGTTGTGATAGTTAGTGGTCAGTGCTAGTGGTTGGTGCCTGACTCTGAGGGTGTGTTATTCTAAGGAATGGAAGACGTGTTATAACACTGGTCAGCAGAACGTTGGTTGATAAGTTGTTGTGATATTTAGTGGTCAGTGCTGGTGGTTGGTGCCTGACTCTGAGGATGTGCTATTCTTAGGAATGGAAGACGTGTTATAACACTGGTCAACAGAACATTAGTTGATAAGTTGTTGTGATATTTAGTGGTCAGTGCTGGTGGTTGGTGCCTGACTCTGAGGGTGTGATATTCTAAGGAAGGCAAGACGTGATAAAACACTGCTTAATTGAACGTTAGTTGATAAGTTGTTGTGATAATTAGTGGTCAGTGCTGGTGGTTGGTGCCTGACTCTGAGGGTGTGATATTCTAAGGAAGGCAAGACGTGTTACAACACTGCTTAGTAGAACGTTAGTTGATAAGTTGTTGTGATATTTAGTGGTCAGTGCTGGTGGTTGGTGCCTGACTCTGAGGGTGTGATATTCTAAGGAATTGAAGACATGTTAAAACACTGGTCAGCTTGACATGACAGAAATAATGTTCATCTCTTATAACATATATCTATCTAACTGACATCATGCCAAATCAGTACCTGGCATCTAGGGGGTTAAAATTTACACATCTGATCCTGAGAGATTACGCAGTAAGGTGGTTGACTATTCTATCATGGTATCATATTTAAAACTTTGAGTGTTCAGTAAGAAAAACGTGCTACAGCGCCTTTAATGTGCGTGCGTTATATTGGTTCTACTTCTTGAGGCAAAGTTAATATTATATGGTAACACAACCTCCGTACATACTTTATATATATATATTAACTTATGTAAGACTTTTGTAAAAATAATTTTCTCAGATCTAGCCCTGTCTCTATTTTAATAACATCATGTGATAAATCATGCCGCACTCTACAAGACGTCTTCTGTCTTAGTTAGGTAAACAGACGAGAAGAGCACGATTTGCATGTGCAAATGTCGCATGTCTATTTCCAAACCCATCAATGTCAGGTTAAGCGAGAGGAGACAATTTTGAAGAGAACGTTCATGTTAGTTTGAAAATAATAAAGTTGAAAACAGATTTTGAAATACTGTTTTCCCTTGTCATTACCTTCTATTCATCTTTATCCATTATGTATTCAACACACTAATTTCAAAGGTAATTTATGGTGGATAATTAAAAATAATTAAAAAAAGAGTCTTAAGTATAAATAAAGTTAATCTCAGGAGAAAGTGTTTATCTTTTCGTCCTACAGTTTGTTTGGTTTAAACATACATACATTTCAGCGAGGTTTTTAAAAGAATAAAAATTTTCTCAAAGTTTTTTTTTATCTTTCTATATCATCGGCTGGAATTATTGAAACATGGGTGGCATTCTGTTCACATTGAATCTGTGCATTGATATAATATTAATAATAAATAATCAAAATCAAAAATTTTAAACGACGTCAACACAAAATCAGTCGAATAATAAGATTACTTTTTCAAACATGAGGTATGGAGGTGTAAACGCTATCAACTCACCCTAACTTTAACTTTAACTAACTTTAAGATGGGTCTATAAATACCACAGAAAAGTTTTTCTAGCTTTATTATCCAGGTTTTATATTATGCTGAGACTAAGATAACAGGTAAGTTAACAGTGGACCTTTATGGAATCGACAGCCCCTCCCCACACATGAAACTTATTATTTTGGTAACAACAACTTTATAGTAGCCTACAGCTCCCTATACTTTAACAATATAATAGACCTTCTTGAGGCACATTGAAGGATTACAAAACCTCCATACATAATTTAGGAGCATATCTTTTTAACTTATGTCAGACTTTGGTGAAAATCATTTTCTCAGATGGAGTCCTGTTTCTATTTTGACAATATCATGCTCTCCACAAGACGGCCAGTGTTCAAAGTTTCCTTTTACAGACGAGTCGGGCGCGATTTGCACGTGCATCATGCATGTCTATTTCCAAAACCATCAATGTCAGGTTTAGCGAGAGGAGACAGTTTTGAAGAAAACTTTCATATTAGTTTGATACCTTAGAAAGCAGTTGGAAAAAAAGAGAAATAAATTACCATGTCATTACATAAAAACTAAGCTATTCATCTTCAACACAATAATTTCAAAGATATGTGGAGATATTTCAGAAATGTGTTTGTTCGTCTGTCTGTGCACATGTCTGTCCATAGCTTGGGTATTTGAATCGGATAATGTTCTTATATTGAAATTCCTTGTAAATTGTGGAGTATAAGCATTATTTCTAAATTGCTGTGTAGAATTGAGAATATATCTATAAAATATAGCATAGTATATCGCACTACGAACTTAATTGAGAGAATATTTAATAGAAATAATAAAAAATTAAAACAATAACAAAAATATGAATCTTATTAAGCTTGAATTTCATATTGTGTACAATCACTGCAATAATTAATTAGTTTATATTTTGTGTTTGTGATATCCCATCATTAAGCTGGTGTTTGTCAGTTTAGATTAGTTTATATCAGATGTCACATAATGCACAGCATACTCAGTTTAAGACCTTGTTATATTTATGTCCGACTGATGCTTATTTTCAGTGACCAGCTCATACATTTGAGTGAGGTTTAATGTCTATAAAAGTAAATGTTTCTCTAAATTCTGCTTTCCGTGTATATTTTTCACAAAAGATTTGGTTTAAAGTCGCTTTCAAGAGTATTTCACTTAATTCATGGCTGCTAGTATTATGGTAAAGAGAAAGCCCGCGACACCAGTGTCTCTATGCATGTCTACACGTGCCACAAAAAGTGTTTCTAGCCATCTATCTAGATTTTATAGTATGCTTAGACCTTAATAACACATATACATAATAGTGGACCCCTATAGAATCGACAGCAGTGTCGGATCTAGAGGGGTATTTAGCCTCTCCCAACACTTTTGAAAAATAAACAAGCATAGTCAACAATAGCCCCCGCCAAGTAATAAATTCTTAGGTACTTCCCAATATGTATTAATCTCTGTCTAACAGTTTTCAAAATCTGTTCTAGGAGTGAAATTGTAAAAAGCATTTTGAGTTTTGTTCCAGAATCAAGATAAAGATGATTATCCATGGAAATGGCTAAAAAAAGAAAATCGAAAAATGTGACAACTCCATTTGAAAAGACATCTACATGTGATGACTGTTTCACACACACAGTAATTAACTGAGCTAGGTTTTACAATATTTTAATTCTGGTTCGGAAACAATTCATTTTCATGGGAACACTTAAAAATAAAATGTCTAAGTAGTTGATCGCCCCAAAAGGCACATCTACACAGTATGACTGTTCCACATACCTAGTTTCATTGAGTTACATTTTTTAGTTCTGGTTCGGAAACAACATTTAAACTTGTGTTCCATGGAAACGTCTAAAAATAACATTCCAAAGAAGTGGAAAACTCCAAAAGGCAGATTTACACACGATGGCTGTTCAACATACGAAGTTTCATTGAGCTGGGCCTTACAGTTTTTGTGTTCTGGTCAGGAAACGAAACTCAGACGGACGGACAGACAGACAGAACTTTGTTGTGGCGGGAAAAATTATGCATGTGAACTCGAACATGTGTCCCCCGCCCCCTTCAACATTTGATCCCCCTCTCCCACGTTTCAAAATGTGAACTACCCCCATCCCCAACTACAGTCCTTATTTAAAAACTTAATTAATTAAATGATAAATTAAAATATAATTCTAAACTCTCCACACCTAATTAACACCAAGCTCCTTTCCTTCGACTTGCTCTGACATTGTGACTTTTTAACACTTTTCCTGAAATTTGATTTCTTGAAAATAGTAATTGGATATTATAAATCGACTGTTATTGAAATAAAAGTCATATTGACAATGTTTTTCAATGGTTCCATGTACCACAAAAACAATTAAAATTGTCTCACATTAGACTTTGAGATTAGATTTTAAAATTCAAAGTTTATTCTTTTCGCAATTGTCTTTTATGTTTCAACTTAACCGTCAAACGAGATATCTGGGTCAGGAGTGTTGTTAGAGAGGGAACGCACGATCTGCACGTGCATCACGTTTCAAGCTTCCTCAATGTCTGGTTCGAGGTAGACGAAACTTTTGTCCTCTAAGGATCTCATCCAGCCAAGATAAAACGAAAAGGAAAATATTACAACTTGGCTTTGAAAATAAAGTTATCTACTATCAGAAATTAATCTAAATAAAGATGATTAAACATTTAACGAACTTGGTGGCTAAATAAATATATGAGATTGACTTGTATAACAAGTTCATGTGGTTAGCTCTTCAAAAATTACAAATGATATGCGATATTGTCTTTTCGTCCGCGCGTCTGTGAGTCTATATGTCTGTCCATCGCGTGGCGAATGTTTGCTTGACTCAACCGATTTTGATAGGGGAAACATAATTATCTATGAATTGCTATCATTTTCGCTGTGCTTGGTTCTAATTTGTACTAAGATATTTACCTAGAAAGGAGATTTTAAAAAGTAATAGACATTAATCAAAATATCAAACATGAAGTTTATCATTAACAGAATTTATTCACACTAAATATCTTGAATTGTATTTGAACTTCCGTACTATATGAATGTGGATTTGCGATTACTGGAAGATATTTTCTGTGGATTTTAATTGATTCTTCAAACAGAAACAATTAATTGAAGCCTTTTGCTGTGGATGCTGAACTTTTAATTTGAAAAGGGATTAGTATTACAGGATGATTCAGAATTAATTATCAGTTGTTTACAAATTTACACACATCTATTACCAGCTGAGTTACGTGTCCTGACCAAAAACTATTTCAATCAATTTGAGGAACTTTGTAATGAAATTGTCGACTCGGTTACGATTGAATTTTATGTTCTTTGAGTTAGTTTATTTTTCTTTCGTTTTTAATAACACTTTTCAAAAGTTTAAACCCCCTTAGTTTTGTGGGGTTTTTATGCATTGATCAAACTTTATTTTAGCATTGTTTTAATTCTGAGTTATTTCACAGTGTTGTAACTTTTGGCATTGTGAAATATTTATTTGCTATTGACCAATGTTGTTTGCATTGTAAAAGTTTTCACTGGTATTGGTCGATTGTTTTTGCTTTGTGAAAGTTTTCTTTGCTATTGGCAAATTGTTTTTGCATTGTAAAAGTTTTCACTGGTATTGGCCAATTGTTTTTGCATTGTAAAAGTTTTCACTTGTATTTACGGATTCTTTTTGCATTGTGAAAGATTTCGTTTGGATTGGTTAATTATTTTTGCATTGTTAAAAGTTTTCTTTCTGGCGAGTTGTTGGCCCTGAAAAGGGCCGTTGTTGTCGGTTCAGCTGGTGCCGTGTTGGTGTCTAGCAGCTTCGGGCCTGTCTCTTGGTCTCCCCCTCAAGAGTTCTTCATGAAGAGGGGGGCATCCGCTCTGTCGTCGTTGTAGTCCCAAAGGAACTCTCCACCCGAGCTCACCCCAGTGATCGTGTACATAAAAAATCTCTGCCTCCCATCCCGAAATTTCTTTACCATCTTACAATTAGGATTTCGATGGGAGTGATTCATCGTAGCCCCCAAATTTGTATCAGGATCAATTCGATCCCCCTCATGATTACACTGGCCATCTAAACGTGATGAACCACGGGCCCCCTCAAACTCAATGCACCTATACGATAAGCCTAGCCTGTCGTACCCCTCCTGCCGAATGTCTGCCTCCTCTGCACTAATTATCTGGCCAAGATACTCACAGACTTCCGCCCCAGCAGGATAGTCATGTGTTGCAAATACACCCTTCCCAATTTCGGTACTGACAGGCGCTACGATTGGGCTAGAATTTGGATCCTCCCTCCTTTCCCGTTCCAAAACAGAAGTACGAGTAGCATAGTTCCTTAGCGAATACCCCAGAGGACGAGCCAAACCGTCCCCTTCCCCGTCCCTAACACCCCCAACCTCCCTGCGATTGCTACGACCTATCCTAACTATCTGATAGCCCTTAACCCCATCCCGAAACTTGACAAAGTTCTTACGCACAGCAACCACGGCAAACTGGATGGAGAACCTCCGGAAGTTGTCAGCGACCTCGATCAGCCGTTGATCTGTCGTCTTCGCTGCTACATGGAAACGATACTCCGTGTGGAGGTCCCTGGTGGAGATGACCTGGCCATCAGGGCTCGGAGCGAAGAGATCAGCGAAGGTCGTCAGATAGGGGCAGTCCTTCCGGGATAGACAAGAGTCCACTGCTAGACCACGGCGCTGGAACCGACTAGGAGGCATGGTGTTGGACGTTCAGACGTTGTAAGTCGTGATGATCGCAAATAGTCAGATCAGAATGGCGACAAATAGGGTTGCTATGTTTTTTATACCCATATCTGTGACTCCACCCACATGACAACTGGACCGTCTGCGCATCTGATCTGTTCGACCAATGAAATTCGTCTTGGGTGTTCTGGATCTTTTGATTGGGCCTCTCTGATAATGAAATGTTCCTTGGCAAAACTCACAAACAAACAACCTTGTTTTTCAAGACACCAACTTGAGTCTTCCCTGTACAATATCTGTTGATACCGAAAATGTAAACTTTACAAATTTTGAGTAGTAATTATGATTTTTTTAAACAAAAAATGAAATCAATCTTAACTACACAATAATGTTATTAACACTTCAAACGACTACAACTGACATGAAAAGGGGAAGAGGAAATGTTGATGATTCATATTCTTGTACAGATACATTGTACACACATATAGCCTATGTACACAAATAACATAAGGTGTTAGGTGGACCGAAAGAAGCGGTATAGTCTTTGATTCATAAACTGAGGTCCAGGAGTTAAAAGAGATTATAACCTGAGAAAGTGTGTCACGTGTCTTTTACGAAACGAGTGTGAAATTTGGTAATTCCCGAGCTAAAGCGAGATATATAAACAGAGGGGGCACGTTCGAGTGTAATAACTTGTTTATTTACCATTTTGTTCCATTTGATTCGCATAAACGTCCCAATTCTACAGTGTCGCTATGTGTGAAATGTGCACATAACTCGGTTATTTTCAACTTAATAACTATGCAATCTGTTAGTGTGATAAAGGAGAGATATCAACCCGGTTATGGAGCAAGACGCAATGTTTAGACTATATATAATCCCTTCCATCCATACAAACATTGGTGACTACTGTTTGGTTTGAGGTATTTGATTTTTTTTAACATTTTAACCACAATGAAATATCATTAATAGTCTTAAAGGTCACGATTGTCACATGTGTAGGAGACGTTACCAACAATCTACTGTCTATACTTCTTTAAAAATATTTCAAGTGTTCAATATTCTTAGACAATGTTTATATTCTTCAAGATTCATTTCGTTGCTACAGCAAAATTCTAATGCACACACTTTAGTCCAGCTCGGTGAGACGTGCCTATTTTTAACCAGACGAAAATCTGCATGGAGCACGGATTGCACGTGCAGTTGAAGATAAACACACGTGCAGAGTCGGCCGGTGAAGTTCAAAACTCGCCTTAATACTGTAGATGTCACAGTGATCATACAATGGAATTAAAGAAATGGGTTGAACAAATTGATTAAATATTATTCAGACATCTCAAACACTTTTAGGGGTCCTTGCAATTAAGAATAAGGATTTTGAAATTATGAAACTACTTTTCATTAGAAAAAGAGAAAAATATTTACAAATTATATTTCAAACTACAGAGTGATGCAAAATGTATTCGTTATTTCCATAGACTTGCATGTTCATTTAGTCTTGGATAAATAATTTTCATGAAATAAATTCTGGTCGGATCAATGTCAAATTTTCCAGCTTGATTGGAAAACATCTCAGCTTGAAGTACATAATTTGGATTAAATTTTCTGACGACAATTTAACAAATGTCATCAGATTTACCTACGTGTGTACATTAAATTAAAACGGGCCCCATAGATCGCCATGTTAAATGTTTTCACAACTATGTATATATGTTGATGAAATTACTGTCATTTCCTATATATGAAACGGAATATTAAACATAAATTATGAGGTTGTAGCCAAGATGATTCCTCACAAACATGGTAAATGTGAATAGGATCGGACAAATATCCTATCTATGAAAATTATTTATCCAAGACTAAATTAACATGTAAGTGATGGAAATGGCGTCACCGTCCGAATACTTTTTGACGACTCTGAATGGAGCATATTATGAGTCAACTTCCCAATGCAAGACATAACTCTTGTCATGAGCCAGTCATGCAGACTGGCAAGAGTTATGCCTTGCGTTTGGAAGGTGATTATGAGTTAGAAGGCCCTAATGACCAGTAATGGGTGTGTGTTGCTCTTTATCAAAAGCCTTGATTGACATCGACGTGTTGCGTGATGCAGCCAAATACTTTGTCAATGAAATAATTTTAGCTGAAAATTCCAGTTGTATCGGCTCAGAAAGATAATTTAAAAATTGTTATCCATGGGAAAAAAGTATCTTTACAATGAATACGTTTGTCATTAATTATTTTAAATCACGGGCACGAATGTTCCGAACCCGGAAGTTAATTCCTTATTCACGTTTGTATTGACCCTCAGTCATCTTCGATGCGGTGAAATGTTTATAATTTAACTATTTTTAATTTATGATTTTGGAATATTAGAATTGCCACTTTATGTTTATGAAATTTAAGCAGACTTTGGAAAAGTATATACATGATGTTTACTAATAATTTATATTGATCAATGTAGTCATCCTTGTGTTTACTAAATTTTAATTTCTGCTGTCCTTTTACTTGAAACTTAATCTTGATCGTAATTTCTATATAATTAAATTATGATATTTAAAATACTATTTTCTACAAATATGTCGATTGTTTAAATGTAGACCCATTATAATAATAAAATATTGAATTAGTATTATTAATGTACTATACACCATATGAACTTATGTTTTTTACAGATTAATTTGTACTGCTTATTCAATTACCTTCATTAAATATTTTAATATTCCTATAAATGAAACATTTCAAGTAAATGCAATATATATGCAATATACATATTTAAAAAAAAATCCAAACTAGCAAATAAATAATTCATTGATTTTTTCCTCCATCAGATAATGTGGTTTTTAAAGCTAATACCGCAAACAATTATAATAACAATTAATACAAGACAGCCACGGTATGCGTGCCATCAATTTTTTATGTTGAAAGATTGAAAATAATTGATCAAACCCTAATGCTGGTGTTTCCAAAAATATGGAGCCACTGTGAATATTGTAACAATACATGCATACTTATTAAATTATGCATAATAATACAAATCATGAGTTATCATATTGTGAGATATAAATTAGTCCCTGCAAATCCCAATCCTACCTTGAGAACTGGAAATTTTGTGATAAAATTAATTTAAATTAAATTAAAGTGTTGGCCATAAATTTGATATTTTAAAAATTCTAGAATTTCTTCAGCTTTGTATTTTATAGTTATCTTATGGCCCACACAAAATAGTAAATCTTAATTGTAGAGACTTTGTGAGTTTGAGCATATCTGAATGTTTATTAGAGTCTTGTTAAACATGCATAACACAAGACAGTGAACTATTTTCTTGACCATGATTAGAACTGGTGATGTAAGCCACCAACACATGTGAATAATTTTAAACATTAGTCAAAGTAAGGAAGAGGTGTGCACAATATTATTTTTTCATCAATAGTGAAAATTTTCATATAAGTGATAGTTGCAAAATAACATTAGGCAGATCATTTGACTAGTTATTCTAAAGTATTTGACTACAATGTGGCAAAGTATTTAATTCAAATTGATTAATTGAAAATCAATTCATATGAGGCACACTATTTAGTGCAAAAAGATAATAACAAGTTTGAATGTATGCTTTTTATGATCACATTGGCAGTGTTGTTCCTGGATGCTCAGCCTAGGGTTCATTTTGGTCAATTCCAATTTTAAGGGACACCAAGCCAAAAGGGTAAGCAAATTGGAGTGCAAAAAACAATACTATAGTATGTTAGTGATAATATAAATATTCTTTAATTGGAAAAAATAGTGAATGACACCACGTCAACACTTATTGTTAATTGTTAACTTTACTGTGCAATAAATGTTACAGTTGATTAAGAGAAAAGAATTTCCAATTTTTATCAGCCATCTTGGTATCTTTTTGTTCAATACAAAGGGGGATTATATACAGTGCACAAAGACATCTTGTTATTTGATTTTATTTCTCTCCATATTCTGCTGCTACATGAAGCTGTCTGTAGATTGAAATTGGATCTGAAACAGAATACAATTATTTTTATTACCTGTTGTTTTTTTAGGGGAAGAATAGTACATGTCACATCTATACAATAGAATTAAAAACTTATTTGTTATTCAAATAACACTCAGATAATTGCTGTTTTCATTTAAGTTCCCCCAAAATAATTGCATTCATTTCAATATTCTAATTTACTATTTTTAGTTCATATAAAACGCCAGTGGGCCACTCTTAAATATAACCTACATGTGAAAACATAATAATCTCCTACAAAAGGCCTACTATATATAGTATCAAACATGCCAAAATTCAGAAAACATATTCCTCCTTGAACAATTAATGACAATAAGGATGGATAATTAACCAATTAAACAAGAAAAGTGGTTTTGAAGTGGTTTATCGCCCCTGCATTCATATATAATTACAATGCAGCAGATACACAAATAAAAATGGGTTTGATATTTTATTTGATAAAAGTTTGCAGAGAAAACTTTCACAGAATATTGTCAATAAATCTTAATTAAACATTTTAAGGAAATTCAAGAAAATATTCCAATGCTGTAAAAATATTCATTGCTATGGTTTATAAATTATGATCAATGAAAAATAAAACAAATAGAGCCATGGGCTCTGTAGCTCATCAGAAATTGCTATGGCATAATGTAGAATATTTCCTAAATACTCATCTCCAAGGTAGTATTACCCTTACACGACTCATAATAATGTTTAGATTGTGCTCACACAATCAAATACTAAATCATATTATACTTCTAGCCAAAAGATTAATTTATCTTTCAAGTATCAAACAACATGCCCTTCGGAAAATCAAGTTAAAAAATTAGTGAACATGTTTCGGAATAAAATGTGTTCACATTGAAATTTTTGCTTTATACGCAACACTGTTATTACCACTGCACTACGGATAATTGGTTTATGTAATAAGATGTTTCAACCTCTAAAGTAAATATAAATCACATCAACTATCATTATAAATGGGAAATTAGAAAAAATAAAATTTGAAGAACAAAACGTGCTACAGAGCCTTAAACAACTGTTTAAATTAGAATAAGAGATTTATATTATGTATTTATAACTGCTTCAAAAGATATATCTACACAAGATTTCAGTATTCTAGTTTGTTTTTTTTCACTCAAAGTAGTAATAATAGAACCATGGGCTCTCTAGCTATCCTGCTTGATAGTGATTTGTGTTGTAGACGAAAAATTGCAAAAATATAAACTATGATCTATCTTGCTTAAAATCATAATGTTCCAATCTTGACTCGATGTCAATTCAAAGTAAACCTAAATCCTAAACGAAACCAGGAAATACTTGTCTCCTATTCAATGAATTTAATAAATTATTATTGATTTCATCTTTTAACGGAAAAGGCTTCCCCGCGCTATTTTTAGATTATTAGCCTTCTAAGCTCTTAGTTCTCCAGCTTGAATGATCTTTGGATAATTCCTTCATAAGGATGGTAATTTTGTCACCTCTGGCAAGTTTTGACAACATGTCTCCATCATGATCACTTTCATGAATAGAATCTGAGCGATCCATTTCAACCTCTAGGTTTTCGTCTTCTGGTGTTGAAAGAATGCTTTGAGTTTGGTGTTCAAGTTCATCAATCAGAGTTTCATTGCATGTTTTTTTTAGGACATTTGCCCAGTTTTCAAAAAACATAAAACATCCTACTTAATTATTTTTATCAAAAATAGGCATGTAAAATGATAAGTCTCAAACCACTAAAATATTATAAATGTGAAAAATATGTGACAAAGTGATAAGACAACAGTAATGTAAAAAAATCCATAAATGCATGTTCCACTGTCACTGACAGATCATAAGTGATAAGTTCCCCGTGTGCGAAGATTTCTGCCAGTAATAACTTATTTACTTGGCAACCAATCGACGAAATAGTTAATGATACGGTGACACAATATAGATTAAAAGTAAATGCCATTGCAATGGATTTGACTGTATGTGATTTACAACAAGTAAAGAAGAAAACAAGATGTGTTTGTTAAACACGGATGCCCCCGGATATACCAAACTTATGGCCTAGGTTTAAGTTTTCTGAATACTGTCCACTGCCCCAAGGTCAAGGTCACAAGGTCAAATATGATGACCTCATCTGAAAGGTCTCATCACAAGGTATGCACATGCCAAGTATGAAAGCCGTAGCTCTGAGCAATCCAAAGTTATGGCCAAGGTTAAAGTTTTCTGAAGATGTCCACTGCGCCAAGGTCAACGTCACAAGGTCAAATATGATGACCTCATCTGATAGGTCTCATCACAAGGTATGCACATGTTAAGTTTAAGCCGTAGCTCTGAGCAATCTAAAATTATGGCCAAGGTTAGAGTTTACTTAAGATGTCCACTGCGGCAAGGTCAAGGTCAAGTCACAAGGTCAAATAGGATGACCTCATCTGAAGGTCTCATCACAAGGTATGCACATGCCAAGGATGAAAGCCGTAACTCTTAACAATCAATAGTTATGGCCAAGGTTAAAGTTTTCTGAAAATGTTCATTGCGGCAAGGTCAAGGTCACAAGGTCAAATATGATGACCTCATGTGAAAGGTCTCATCACAAGGTATGCACATGCCAAGTATGAAAGCTGTAGATCTGAGCAATCCAAAGTTATGGCCAAGGTTAAAGTTTTTGTGGACAAACACACAGACTGACGGACAGACGGACAGACGGCTTAAGACGGCGGGCAGACGTACAGGTGAAAAACAATATACCCCGGAATCTCCGATTCGGTGGCATAAAAATACTCACAAGAGTTTCAAAATCGTTTCCGGGCACCATTTTCTAGAAGTTCTTGAACCGGAAATGACGCTTTTGGCTCGCGCTATGTCGATTTGTCACGGAAATAACCGGAGTGGGAACCATACCGCGCCACAATATATTTTGAAAACGCCGCTTTTGCATCCGAAATTTCAAGTTTGGCAACTGCACCCGAGTCTCTTTCTGCAAAAATTAATATTCGTGCATGAAAGAAAGAAGGATTATATTCGCTACTGCAAGAGTGAGTTACCAAAATAGAGAGATTTAATTCAGTTTTGGAAGAAATTTGTACCAACCAAGAAGAGTTTCTTTCCATTTACACATTTTTAATTCCATGCGTTAGGGTGGCCTGTAAAAGCCTCATTTCTTTAATGATAACAAACAGAAGCAGAAGAGTTCTTTAGATATAATTTGCTTTATTTCAAACAATATATCCCAATGCAAAATATACAACATATACTTAGAAATTATATATCATGCAATACATACATTGCACAGGAAAACCAAAAACTCAGTTAAAGGGGGTCTTTTACAGGCAATAGCCATTATGGAACATGACAATCTTAGGATCTGCTGTAGGTATTACAGAAGCTGCTTTCAGTGTTGTCATTTCCTTCAAGTTCTGTCTTCTTTTGGAAAATTCAGTTGCATCTGTGGTACAAAGACAACAAAAATTAATTGAAAGTTATTATATAGAAAATTCAGTTGCATATCTGGTACAAAGACAACATAAACTAGGATTGACGCGTCAATACTTAGGTCTTCAAGACTTCTGCTTGACCTTCAACTCCATGTTTGACCCTCGGTTATGCACAAATTTCTGTGCTTTAAGATGAGCTATCAAACAGGTCTCTATCTTAAATAGTTATTTTTAAAAAATTCTCCAAAGAAGGTACCCCTCTGAAAATGGAAAATCACATATTAATGGACCCCTACATGATCTTTCTCACGATTAACACAAAATGGTTAATATGTTCATACTAAGGTGTTACATAGAAAATATTGTGCTTTAATGTCCACTTCAGGAGATGGTATCATATTTAAGATTGCGTACATAAGTAATGCGTTATGTTTTTCTGAATATTCAAGAAAATACTCAAAAATGCTTAAATTTTGACCCCTAGACAACGTTTGCGATGTTCGGAGCTTAACTATCAACTTTTTGTTTAAAGGGTCCAACAGAAAAGTTGTTGTTCTGGAATTTGTGCATTCGGAGATGTAAATATAATGAAATTATCTTAATTGGTTAAGCAGTTATGATCCTTTGAACTTTGCTGAAAATGGCGATTTTTCGAAAAATTACAATATTCTATGACATGTCACATGTAAAGTATGACAAATAAATGCTTGAAAAAAATTGTTTCCTTAATAATATGATATCTCTCCTTCTAAATGAGCTATTAAACCTGTTGGTATCTTTAGTGGTTTAAGATCGAAAATTCTTTGAAAATTATGCCCCTCAAAAGACCTCAAAATCACGAAATTTCATACATTTTGACAAATGCGATGATTGTGGTCTAACTATCGACTTTTACATGATATAAATCTGTTATAGAAATGTTTAGTAACGTATGGTAATCAGATAGCAATAAATATATTTGACATATCTCCATTTCTAACAGAGTAATGCCCCTTTAAATATGAGGTCGAAATTCGGTCTTTTTAAAAATGACCATGTTCAATGACGGATTATTAAAATTCTAGGATGAAATTAAAAAATCGACAACAACAACCCTCTTAAGAATTTATGTATCTTCAAAATAAGCTATCATACGTATCTGTACTCATAAAATTGAAGGACGAGAAGGTTTTCTTAGACGCATACCCTAAAAACCGCGAAAGTTTACAAAAAATTCATTTTTTTCGAAATAGCAAGAAATCTATATATACGGCCGAAAAAATGACATTAACTTTTTGTGTGGGGAATGTTGTTGCGCACATTTTGGTGAAAGTTTTGAGAAAATATATTGATTAGTATTCGAGATATGAAGGTTTAAAGTTTTGACTTCAAGGGGAGATAACTCAAGAAAGAAGTCGAAAATCCAAAATCTGTCTCGTCTATTTCCAGAGCTGGTCACATGCTATCATCCCTGAAAATTACATGCGAATCGGTCCATTCGTTACTTCAGAATCTTCTGGACAAAAAAAGTACAAATAATAATAATAGGAAAGAATAAAAATCAGGATAATAACAATAGGTCTTCTGACTTTCTAGGATAATAACAATAGGTCTTCTGACTTTCGTCTTGAAGACCTAATTATTTGAAATTTATTATAATATTATAAAAATAAATATCTCTTAAGGTAAACTCACAGTTTCTCCCCTAAAACAAATCACTGTAAATTCATCATAGCCTATAAGGCTAAATAAAAAAAATGCCCAGAGCTAGTGGTTCTGTTGGTCAGCAGGTTTTAGTTGTCAGAAGGTTGACAATTCTACAATTAATAATCCCCAATGACCAATGAGTCTATACACAACATTTGAGCTTTCTATAGTCAGGGGTTCTTTAGAAGATGGCCCTTATCAGGGGTAACAAGTTCATCAAATCAAAACTTCCCCACAATTTTTTTTATTTTTTAAAAAGAGATAGTTGTTTATTTTACATTTGCTAAATTTAACCCGGCGATTTTTAATTTCAAAGAGGGCTTAGAGTTAAACCCGGTGATTATTCAAGGGAGGCAATTGTTCAAAGCAGGCGATTATTCAAGGATTTATGGTGTAGTTTTTTTTTATTACTGAATAATGATACTTAAATTAAAAGTTACAAGTCTGTAAAGCCCTCATATGTAGGCCTACATGTCAGTTTCAATCTAACCTGAGAGTTGATTCAGCATCATGATACCTGTGATAGGCATGTTTGAAAGGGCACAGGGCTTTCTGAAAACAATAAACGCCTGCCTTGACTAAACGCCGGTTAAACTGAATTAAAATTTTATAACCGCTGCTTCCTATCGGAGTCGCCTGTCAATACAAGCATTATTACGAAATAGACGCCTGCCTTGAATAGAAGTCTGCCGCAAATAGACTCCTATGGTGTAGACTGTTTGAAAATAATAGACACCCGGAAAGAAATACGGTATGTCATTGAAATAACATGGGTAAATCAGTTATCTTCACTTTACGGTTTCCATATTTTTCTTTTACGCAATTTTATCTGTGTATCTGTTTTGGAAAATAATTCTAATTTGGACCGATGTTTTAAACAGTGAAACTACAGTAGTCGATCAAGACCGCGATAAGCCGTGAACGAACCAGTTTCGGTTCGGATACAATGATGTCATAAGCTCAATCAGTTATGACGTCACAGGAAATGGTCGCGTCAATTTGACAAGTGGTGGACGAGGAAAGCCTTCAAGGCGGAGAAACCTTAAGATTTACAAACCTGTATGTTCTATTTGATTAAAATCTATGTTGTCACTTAATCATCATATTTGAATATTTAATTTCACTGTTTATTCAATTTCTACCTCATCGAAAACAACGGAAATGTGATGCGTCATACCTGAAGAAAAATGGGTTCAACCGATTACCGCATCACTCAGTTCACTTCCGCAGTGTCAAAGAAACGCGTTTAAAATAAGCTGATAACTCGTCATGGTAGAATGGAGATAAACCTACTGTGTTTTTAACTTTTTGTGAGTCTAACGTAGATTCGTTACTTTTTTTTATCATCCGAAGCCTCAAGCTGACACGTTCGGCCATTTTTGGGGCTGTTAGTAATCTGCGGAATTTTAAATGGGCCACCCCCTTCTAGCAATAGTAAAATTTGAAATTTGAATGGGCCATTGTTTCATTCAATGTGCAAAATGGTCCATGCATGGCCCCTGCCTTTCCCAATCCCTGATAGA
This sequence comes from Gibbula magus, assembly GCA_936450465.1. Lineage (NCBI taxonomy): Eukaryota > Metazoa > Mollusca > Gastropoda > Trochida > Trochidae > Gibbula > Gibbula magus. The sequence continues at coordinate 8,607,421 of OW388298.1, read as the reverse complement.
GTGATTATGAATAAACCAGCAAGCCAAAATAACAGTTCCCACTAAATTCCATGATTGATACATATACATTTCTAAATTTATGAAGAAGGATACAATGTAATTAATAACATCCAATTTTTTTATATATGCAAAAAAAAAGTGACAGAATGAGTTGTATGACATTTCGGTACACTTTTAACAATAGGAAATTTGTCTGTGGTAGGACTGGGCCTACAGTATACAAGTTACAAATTAAATACTTACAGTGTCCATGTTGTCATGACTGAAGTAAGTACTTTCCTCCATGTGACACGATTCGTATCTTGAAGGAAAACAGTTACAATAAATTGATATAGAATATTATGAATGCAATCAAATCATGCTCTCAATACACATATAATAATAACGGCCAATGTTGATACTTGCCAGAATTTTATTATGCTACAGTAAGTAAAATAATTTGCAAGCTTGTAAATTATTGTTGACAGAATTTTACCGTGGTACCCCACATCTGCACCCCCTTGATTAATGTACATGCAATCTTATTGAACGGAATTTTAAAATCCCACAGGCTTTCGTAAAATAGGCGACATTAAACTGTAAACAACTGCAGGTCAAACTGCCACACCGTGTTTGTACGCCGTAACAATCTTTCACTCCATATCAAGAATAATTGCGTGTAGTATTACCATGCATCTACTAGTTGCTTTGCACACTTTTATAGCTCATCGGATCGGTCTACTTCAGTGAATCCATCTGTGACCAAGAGACTCAATATTGTTTACGCTGTCATTGTGCGCAACCAAACGCGCTAACCAGTACAGCGGGGATACCTCGGGGATTCCCTTGAGTTTGGACATGCGCAGTACCAGGTGACCTAGATTATGGCCAGAGGGAATTTCCGCTGGTCACCAGCGGGATTTAAAATCTGTTGTAATCGCTTTATTTCAGCGCGACTGTTAGTAAAATTAGGTCATCTACCCTACGGAGTACCTTCTTACATTTTTTACATAATTATTTTTTCCCCCCATAGGCCCAATGTTAACGGGGACATTATGGTTTTAATATCTATGATACAAATATAATGAAAGTTGTGACTGAAAATATGATGTGGTTCAAACATTGGCAAGCAATAATTTCAATTTCAATGGTTTGGCTCAATTTTGAGCATCTCAGTAATTATGATCTGATATAAAAATGAGTAAGCAATCCTGGTTGATACCTATTGTTCTGGAAAGTTCCATCATTATGTAAAGTTGTATGTTTCAAGTTATCAATATGGAGGCATGTTATCACATTGGGGGTCAATGGGGCATGTTGGGACACTGGTTGAGACAATGCCAGCGGGGTAGGTTGGGATATCGGGGTTGGGACAGTGTCCCAATGTGCCCCGGTATATTTTGAAAACTTCCCAATGTGCCCCATCTTGATTACTATGCTCTTAAGTACAGACTGTTTGTTTTTGTTATATAAAATATTTAAAATAATTGTGATAAGTATTGAAATCATAATGCTTCTCTCTTAGCTATGGGTATTGTCCCAATGTGCCCCGGCTCATGTCCCAATGTTCCCCAGGGTGGGGCAGGTTGGGACAGCATTTTTTACGTTTTTGTTTCTTGTTTATACAAAAACTTTAAAAGGCTTGACCAAAACCAAATGAACCATAGCCCTTTCTTTACACACTGAGCCTCTCCCCCCACCAATGGTAACAAGATTATTAGAGGAGAGAGAGACAGGCGGAAGGGTGGGGGAGATAACGCGATGGAACCCCCCTCCCCACCTCCCCCCACCACTGGACAACGCTCAGGCTGGTGGACTGTGCTGACAATTACATAACAGAGCTCTTGCCTCCACTGACCGTTATAACAGATAGGCTCATATTACCCCAAGCTCCTAGTATAACTAGTATGAAGGATATACAGAACATTGAGTTAAATAGCAAAAAAATAAAATAAGTTCTATCCTGTTTAATTTCTATGATACAAATATAATCAAAGTTGCATTAGAAATTTCTCGAAAAGACCTTTAATCCAAATACAAAAATTGCTAATATTTTATGGTAGATTTAATGTTGGAAAAATAGTACACCAGTAAAATGTTTTGACTTATAACTTTCTTACTTTTCATCATAAAAACTTGAAATTTGCATCTCTTGATATTCACTAAAAACAGATGATATCGTATATATAGTATATATAGTGTAACGGTTCTGGAGGAGAAGTGAAAAGTTTACGGACGACGGACGAAGGATGACGGACGACAGATGCCGGACGCCGGCCCATGCCATAAGCCCATCTGGCCTTTCAGGCCTGGTGAGCTAAAAATGTGGTCCTTTTTGTATGTAAATGTAATTGTTTGTTTTGAATAAATTATCTACACTGCACTTCTGTGTACATTTACAACAGCTTCTATAAATTAGAGAGGTGGGAATTTGTTGGCATTATTTTTTTAAAGGGAAATAAAATTGTAACAATTCCAGTAACATTTTCTACATACATTTATTTGATTTGTGAATAATGGTGTGAACAGCCAAATAGACACACTTGCCAATAATAACTTGATTAATTTGGTTTTGAAATAAAATGTAATTTTGAGCTAAAAAGGGAATTTCTATTATAAGGCTGAGATCAATATGGATTTTAAATATTAACAAAATACGTACTGGCGGCCGCGTAGTTATCACCGCGTATCAGTTATCGCCACTAACTCGTTATAGCCACACGTGCAGGCCTGATCGTGTTAATTTCTTTGTTTATCTGAAAGACAATTACACACACGTCTTGGATATCCCGAAACTTTTGTATCCGCAGTAGTCAAAATTTAAAACTAAATGAATATATTTTGTTATTTTCTGAAATTGTTATAGCGGGGTTAGTGTGATGTCACATGTTCAAAATAGTGAGTGTGTTTCCATGATAAAAACTCCTAAAAAGTTACATCAACATATAAACTTGAGTTAACAATTGCAAAGGATTATTCATGTATGGATTTATAAAAGTTACATCATCATTTCTTCGTCACGGGCTTGCGGTAGCAAGCAGACGATTGTTTTGTACTCTGTTCTATTCTATGTGAGGTGACAGTCGCTTGTCACACTTGTCTTGAACAATCACTTATTCTCTCAGTAAATATACATAGAAACATCTCTTTGTAACCAACATCTTGTGAGATGATCCAAGCTGTACCAAAACCAAAGTTGAACAACAATACAGCCAAATGAAAATCTCACAAGAGTACAGAAAATATAAAACGAAAAAGTGTAAACAGGAATTAAGAATATAAGAAGTCATATCTTTTCGTTAAAAGGCTAAAGCAGGTTTTGGCACATGCATATATTAAAGTAAAAACATTACAACTATCAAATGTAGGTTGAATACAATGAATATATATTTTTTTATTTTCGGCCCTTTTTCCTCGGCCCTTATGACTATTTACTTCGGCCCTTTTGACTTTTTCACTCGGCCCTTTTGACTTTTTTAATCAGCCTTTTCATCCTTCCGCCCATTTGACCAGATCCCGTTGATTGTAGCAGACAACTGCACGGATATTTTTTTTCAGGTAATATATATTTAGATTAATGGGATTATTCCTAAAATACTGCACTCCTTTGGAATGAATCATTGTGCATGGATGCAAATATGTTGACTCTCACTCAGTTGAGGATCCAGGAATTTTGATACGGAAGCGATACAGAATGAAAAGAAGTGAATCTGCACAAAAATGAGACGATCAGCGATTATAAATACACGAGGTCGCGAAGTGAAAGACGCGAAGCACAACACTGTGACTACGCATGCTCAGTAACCAAAGCGAAGCAAAACATGACATTTCTCCAATGTTATGAAGGTTGGTTATTTATTGCAGGAACATTTTAGTTAACCATTTCCACCCTTCTTTAATTCATAAAACACCATGAAATGAGATGTAAGAAGCAGAAAAGGCATTTTAACTTCCCAGTCGAAGGGGTCAAACTTTCATCCGCCATTCCGGAATCAGACAGCGCATGCACAGTCAAAGTGTTGCGCTTCGCGTCTTTCATTTCGCGACCTCGTGTATTTATAATCACTGATTGTCTCTTTTGTGTGCAGATTCGTATCTTTACACTTCTGTATCGCTTATTTACGATGCAGATTCGTGTCTTTATGTGTGCATTTCGATTCTTTCCGTTGCAATAAAACAAATTTTTTGGCAGGCCTGTTGATGAATTGAAACATAGAAAACGCTCATTAAACTGCACCGATATGTTTTAAAATCATGATCAGGTGCTGTCTAATAAAACATATTCCAGTAACTGTCGATTCTCTCATGGATTCCTCGGACTTCTGCAAATCAAACAGAAAACAGGCATTGGCTCTGTAGCTCATCAGGTATAACATTATTCATTATCTTTAAGACATAGTCTAAAGATGAAATAATAAGTCATTGTCCCGTTAACAAATTGCATTTCATATTACACATTAGTCATGACATTCTAAGCATTGGATTCTAAGGATCAAATAACAAGAATATCTTAAAAAGGTGTTACCTCTATTGTTTTGTCAATCAGAGACTTGTAACTCTCAAGGGACCAATGGAGTATGATATTCCAATAACCAGAAACCTTTTAGGACTCATGCCCGCCCCGCCCTAACACACCTCCTTGACCCAGTGGGCAATTATCAGCTGTTACCAGGATATCAACCTCCAATAGACCCAGGATAAAGTAACTGAAGAGGAAGGAAAAACCATATTTGTTTAATTTTGTGTTCCAGACATAAACCTGGGTGCGCTTGATTATCATCAACATTTTATCATAGCAGCTAAAATGGTTAACAACTTGCCTTATTTGTAGGAACATAATATTTTCAATCATAGTCTCCATTCACCCATCCATCTGAGATGATAATTCTAAAATTATAGCTTTCTACCATTACTGGTTATTCTGGAGAAGTTGTTTAAAACATTTTAAGCTGAACAGCTGTTACGCTTATATTCAAGGTGGCATAAAGATCAATGAACAAACCTGCATGTAACAAAACTGGTATTCTGAAAATTCAGCTTCCTGTCAACTAGTTTCAGAGAAGAAGTCGTTTAAAGATTTCACAAATAATGCCTACCACGCCCATATTTGAGGGGAAAGAGAAATTGGAAATGTGTAAAGTGTACAGACAATATGTGGCAGGGTGAGATGAAAGTGTTCCTACTGGCTTCGGCTAGTGGGATATCCCTTTAGCTCAACTGGTAGAGCGCAGGACTGTCACCTAGAGGTCCCGGGTTCGATTCCCAATGGAGGTGATCTCACAATCACTACTGCCACATTTGGCGCCCATCTGCCACAAATAGACATACACAGGCCCATACCATGAACCTAAGCCAGAAGTTAAAAATAGAGCCATGGGTTATGTAGCTCATCAGGGTTTATATTGTTTAATGATGAAGACTGAGGCCCTTATTTGGGGCCACAGGTCACCAAATTTACAATTTAGAATCTCCATTGGCTAAAGAGTCTGCACACAATATTACACACTTCTAGGTCTTTTTGATCTGGAGAAGAAGATGAAAATAGGTTTTTAGGTCATGGCCTGAAAGGCCCTTATTTGGGGACACAGGGTCACCATATCTACAATTTAGAATCCCCATTGGCCAAGGAGTCTGCACATAAAATTTCACCTCTCTAGACTCTAGAGTCTGGAGAAGAAGTCGAAAAAGCTTAAAGTTTATGGATGGATGGACGGACGGACGCCATGCCATGATGCCATGCCATAAGCCCATCGGGCCTTTCAGGCCTGATGAGCTAAAACTCACCAAGCAGTTAATGACTTGCCTCCTTTTTAAAACATTCAACAAGTGAGTGAGGCTTGACTTCAGATCACCAAATCTATAATTTAGAATCTCCGTTGGCTAAGAGTGTATAAACAATATTACAGCCTTCCAGATCTTTTCTTTCTGGAGAAGAAAATGAAAATTGTTTTTTAGTTCATGGCCTGTGAGGCCTTTATTTGGGGCCACAGGGTCACCAAATCTACAATTTAGAATCTATATTGGCTAAAAACTCTGCACCAACATTTCAGCCTACTAGGTGTATTTGTTCTGGAGAAGAGGATGAAAATAGGTTTTTAGGTCATGGCCTGTAAGGCCCTAATCCCCATTGGCCAAGGAGTCTGCACATAAAATTTCACCTCTCTAGAGTTATTGGTTCTGGAGAAGAAGTCGAAAAAGCTTAAAGTGTATGGCTGGACGGACGGACGGATGCCATGCCATATGCCCATCGGGGCCTTTCATGCCTGATGAGCTTAAACTCACCAAGCAGTTAATGACTTGCCTCCTTTTTAAAACATTCAACTAGCAATAGAGGCTTGACTTCAAGACAAAGCTTTTTGACTTAGTAAAGGAAATCACTGTCAGTCCAGGACTTACTGACATGTTTAACCCTTACGTTGCGTATATATATATTACCATTTTTAGCCCCTGTGGCGGAATTTACAGGCTCGCAGCTCGCAGCAGTAGTTTGAGCTTATTCACTAACGAGCTCTGCTGGCGGAATTTCCAGGCGGCGATTCCAGTACCGTTTTTACGAAATATACCGCATCTACATGGCGAATAAGGACTATATACGGGCGTTCAATACAAATTCAAGTAGCGACACCCGTACACAAATGGCTAATTCACACCCGAAACTTTGAATGAATTTTCTATGTTTTTTCGTTTTTATTCTATTACTTTCGAAAGATTGTCTTTAATTCGGGCCTCGTAACATCATAAATACGAAACGAAAAAAAATCCATTTATATACGGCATTGAAAACAAGATGTCTAGCTTCACAATGATATAAAAATTATTAGAATGCGACCTTTGGTTATAATTCTATAGCTATGTAAAGTTTGTCTTTATTTCCACCTATAAAATCGTCAATACTTACAACATGTATGCGGCATTGCAAACGGTCGTTCATCGCACTTTTCCAAGAAATCATATTCTCGAACCAGTTGACAAATAAGCACATGTCAACCCAAATATGGTTATGTTGTTTGACTTTTCAAATAAACGCTAACCTCGAACCATAACTGATGAAAATATGTTGATTAGTTTGTGGGCCGTTTGGTTTCACATGCCTCTCAGAAAGATAAAATTGTATCTTTATTTCTGTGAATAAATCTGCGCATTTTATATAGAATAAAAGATTATTCTTTTCGGTTTATTGTGATATAAAAATTATGAAAATGCATTCAGTATTTTAGCCGTGATAAATGTTTTAGAAGTTGTGAAAATCGCCGATTGTTTCAAAATTTATGAAGTGTAAACATGACCTTTTTCACGGCGCTTGCTGTGTCTTTATTATTTTTTTGAGATTTTCTAATTTTATATGGGAATGTAGTCCATTGTTTCCCCTTTATTTTGCCGTATTTTTTTTTGAAAACAAACTATTCGCTCACATGATATGAAGTGCGGGAGTAAGGCGAGTTAGCGATTTTTTCCCCCGTCTCGCGAGATGCGAGGCAGATAGCAGTCTCGGGCGAGGCAAACCCGAGGCAATACAAACACGTGGGTGAAAATAGCCTCAAGCGAATTAATGCTTCGGGGGCTAAGCCCGACAAAATTGGCCTTTTGTAAAGCTAATTATCAATGCGTTACGGGTCAACAATGCACACGCAATTTGGTGTGAATTTTACTTGATATTTCGACCGGACATTCACACAGACTCGTTATCGTGGCTATCTGCGAGATGTATGTAAACAAGTTTTCATGTGGCGATATACGTACACACTTCGTCTCGCATTTCGCCTGGGGGGCAAATATAATTATTACTGACCCGGTAAATGCACTAAGTCCAACGTACGGGTCTCGCCAAGGGTTCTAACATTTTTCTCTATGAGCCTCCCGGATAATTCCGTCGCCCGCATGTTAAGGGTTAAGATTTTCAAGAGCTGTTCATTCATGAAAAAAGTATACCTGTTGCAATTGAAATAGCTTAGACAGTCTTTTAAAGCTATAAAAGCATTTTCTCATCAACTGAAAGAAATAATGTCCTTAACCATTATATCAATCCTTCAAACGCCTAACAAATATGCAGTTCCCACTAAGTTACAATGACCATGACGTCACAATAACGTGACGCTCACGACCACACCGCTATGACGTCACAGTACCACCGCCAACACCGCCGGTACTAGTATATAAGGGATGTACACTTTCCAAACCTTTAGTCTGATGAGTTCCACTCTCGGAACGAAACCGGTCACTCTCAAAGGCAAATCAGAAGCCTATTTTCCGCGGTGGGCCCCCACCGTCGTTATACCTATTTTCTCATCTCTGCCTAACACCGCGCAAGATGTCCACCACCGTGACATCATAAAGGAGGTCCAGGTCCACAACCAGGACCACCCGCCACCGGAGAAGCGCGCACGCTTCGAATTTGGTTCCCCAACTGGGAAGAGAGGTGTCACTAATGATCCCAAAGCGGTCAAGTTACCGAAGGCAATCATGCCCTCCTACCGACTTCTACATAACGCCTGCACGAAGAAGGCCCGTCTGGCAGTCCATATTGTCCAGTTCCCTCGTGACATTGACACCGCCACCAATGACACCATTGACGCCGCTGTCAAAGCTGTGTGCAGCAGAGAGTCCAGTTCTCTCCACAAGAAACTGGATGTCAAGTACAGGGAACTTGAATCAAAATACAGGAAACACAACCCCTAGGATGAGAAACACTTCATCCAAAGTAACACCGCCACCTCTATCACCACCCCCGCCACCTCCAGATCCAACTCCAGGAGGTCTTCAAGGCAAAGACGCCCAACAAGACGCCCGCCACCGCAACGTCCACCCAGACATCGCCCTGACAACCGCCGCAACAACCGGGGTAACAACAAGCAGGACCTCAAGCAAGCCCTGGCAATGCTCGCCAAATCGCTTGACCTAAATAACAATTCAATTTGTGACAATTTATCAAAATTGAACATCAACAACAACAGTGATGATGTAAATAAAGCCTCAACCAACTGTTCGGATGACTTTGTTGTTAATTTATCTAATTATCAACTTACTGAGTGTGAGCTTTCTCTACTCAATAAAGGCCTAACTTTTAGCCCTACTCCTCGCCACGCAAATAAGAGTCAAACTTTCTCTGATTTAAAAAAATTTTTCAGAAAAATGTGTATCTCTCACTTCTTTCATGATCTACCAGTGCTTGATTCAAAGTCTGTGTTAGACAGAAAATTCGGTCCAAAAAGCAAATGGCAACCACAATATAACAATGATCATAGTCTTGAATCATTCATTAAAGCAATCACTAAAGATTTTCTCAAAACTGAAGAAAGTAAATTCAGGCGGTGTAACGTTACACCAAAAGATTTAACTGCTCTCAATCACCTTAAACGTAATAATGAAATTATCATTAAAAAGGCTGATAAAGGTTCTGCAGTTGTAGTACAAAACATCAGTGACTACATTAATGAAGCACTCAGACAAATATCTGATGAAAATTTTTACTGCAAATTAGATAGTGATCCAACTGAACAGTTCTCTACACAAATAAGTAAAGACCTTACAAATTTGTTATTAAAAGAAGAGATCTCGCAGAAAGTTTAAATGGGCATCCTACCCACTGACTGCACCGCTGGCAGGTTCTGCTTACTCCCTAAAATTCATAAATGCCTTACTCCAGGCAATAACACCGCCACTAAAAAAATTAGTAGCTTTGTAGACGAACACATCAAAGGTTTCGTTAAACAATATCCTAGTTATATCAGGGACACCACACACTTCATCCAAAGGTTAGAAAATGTCGACCTTAGCAACAAAGATGACATCCTCTTAGTTACACTTGACGTCACAAGCCTATACACCAACATCCTAAACGGTGAAGGTTTAAAGGCTGTGGCACAAGCCATCAGAAAGTTCAAACCAGACTGGACAATTAGCCCAACCGGTTTACTTAACCTGCTCAAATCAGTTCTCCACAAAAACAACTTTGTTTTTAATGGACAAAATTACCTCCAAGTTGGAGGTACAGCCATGGGTACCAAGGTCGCACCATCCTATGCCAACATTTTCATGGGTGAATTGGAGAATTCTCTCCTTTCAAAATACAAAGATAAACATGACCTTTATGTCAGGTTCATCGATGTCATCTTCCTCATTTGGACACTAGGCACCTCACGCATAGAGAACTTCATTAAATATCTAAATGAAGCACATCCAACTATCAAATTCACTGCTGAATTTTCCCGCCACAAAGTTGCGTTCTTAGACACGTGGGTCAGACACAAAACAGAAACTCACAAACTGGAGTTTACCCTGTATTGTAAACCCACTGATACACACTCATATCTGTTGTACACCTCGTGCCACCCTAAGCACATTAAGACAAAAGGCCCTTTTAGTCAATTTTTATGTCACACAGCCTCAATCTCATCAATTACTACCTCAAACGGGGGTATCCTAGGAAACATATACAACAGAACAAATCTAAGGCAGACACCATTGACAGGAAAACTCTCCTATCAGCCGTCAAGACTATCACCGTAACCAAACAAAGAGCAGTGTTAGTCAGCGATTACAATCCCCTCAGTATGGAGCTTAATGCCATTATTAGAAAACGCTGGCATCTCCTCAGCGAATCTGACACTTGCAAAATAGTGTTCCAACACCCACATGTTGCGGCATATAGGAGAAATCAAACTCTTAAAGATCACCTAGTGAGGGCCTCCCTCATCTACCAACAAACTTTACCACAAATTAGTGGTAAAATTGTCAAATTTATTGACGAAGTATGTGAAAAACACAATGGCAAAATCTGCAAAACGATCAATGCCTCAGACAAATTTACCAGCTCTGTGACGGACCAGGTATTCCGAAAACGCAACTACAGCTGTCAATCACCAGTGTAGTATACCTACTTACTTGCAACATTTACAGGAAACAATATGTGGGTGAAACAAAAAGATGTTTCACAATCAGACTCTCAGAACACTTTGCCGACATTAGTCACAAGAGAGACAAACCAGTCTCTCTACACTTCAACTCTGAAGGATATGGCTAAAAAGATCTACACTATGAGATCATAGCACAACTCAGGGAAGACCCTGATATTGCTACTACCACCGCAAGGCGTAGAGCCTTAGAACTCAGGTGCATTTTCAAGCTCCATTCCTTCCAACCGCAAGGGATCAATGATAATATTATAGGCTGAAGTATCCATCTTGGTCTTCCCTATTAACTATATTGTTAGCATGTAGCATAAACTGATCACGTAAACTCATTCAAACGGTTGTAAAATTTAAAGCGTTCACAGAAATCGTGATACTGTCTAAACATAAGAGTCGAAAAGCACCTTTTTATCGAATGACATTGCTTCGAAAAAGAAACAAAGACAGTTAGTTACCTAACTTTTCATGTCTTATATGTATAATTTACGCCTCTTCATAATCGTTGTGATTTCTTAATGTAATCAAATATCGGCAATCCATAGACGCTTGCTTCGTGTACTAAGCAAAATGGCGGTCTCTATGACACGGACGTACACACGTATAGGGCCGTTGTTGTGTTTTCCTAATAAATATTACATCAATAAGACAACTATTTCCAGCATCCTTTGGTTATTCATGTTCTAACCTTACCCAATGTAAACAGTTTTGACTTGTATTAATATGTTAATGGTCATATCATTTTGACATATATGGAATTTACCAATAGTATAGTTTTCATTACGTATGTTGTATACTAATGTACATATAATTACAATCATAAAATATTTAAACTGAATTCAATTGTTAATTGTGGCTTTCATCAGCACACAACCGCCATCTCCAACAGTAGTGGGTACTATGTTTGTGCCTGCCAAGACCATCTCCCCCCCATACTTTTTCAATTTTGCAAGGCATCTTCCCACCAGTACGAATGGTGGAAATGCATAAAGAACCCCCTGATTTGCTTCCCACTTCATCAGGAATGCATCTGAGGCCACCGCCTGTGGATCTCGTTTCCAGCTGACATAACGGTTCAACTGTGTGTTCAGTCGGGTTGCAAACATGTCTATCGACAGAGGTCCGTACATTTTGGCAATCTGATTGAATATTGTTCGATTCAATTTCCAGTCGCTCGAATCTACATAATTCCTCGACTGCCAATCTGCCGTTGTGTTTAACACACCTGGCAGGTGTTCTGCTGTCAGAGTGATTTGTCACCACCAGTCCGACATCTCCTTGGTTACAGAGTTCAACAGGTGGGATTTCGTGCCCCCTCCCCTCACTATGTGTGCTATCGCAGTCTGATGGTCTATCCGCATATGCACACAAATTGACCTTTCTTCTTTGGCAAAGGACTTGAGGGCAAAATGAGCTGGAAGAAGCTCCTTTACATTGATGTGGTAATTGGACTCGATTGTACTCCACACACCTTGAGTCACCTGACCCTGGCAAACAGCACCCAAACCGGAGTTGGAGGCATCCGAGTCTATTGTCATGTCTGGGATGGGCGATATTATTGCCCTGCCATTGCAAGTCTCTATCTGGTTCAACCACCAGATGATCTCGGCTCGAGCATTCTGATCCAGAGAAACCAGTTTTTTGTAAGATTTGCCCTGAAGCAAAGCTCGAATCGGATTCATTTGCAGAAATCTGCATTGAATTTATGACGGCAGAATCGCTTGTTTTGATGACAGAAGTTTGCCTATCAATTGTGAGAGGTGTCGAACTGACATTTGTTGACATTTCATTACCTCTCTGCATTGTTGTTCTATCTGAACTATCTTGTCATAGGGAGATAGAACATCATCTTTATCGAGTCTATTACAAACCCTAGGAATTCCATCCTTTTGATTGGAACAAGATGGGATTTTTTCCAATTGATAGTGAACCCCAGGTGCTGAAGGAGGTAGAGCAGGGTCTCCCTGCAATTTGCTAGGCCCTCCGGAGTTGAGCTCACTAACCAAATGTCGTCTAGGTAGATTATTAATCTCATTCCTATCCGGCGTAGGAATCCCACTACCGGTTTCAACAGTTTTGTGAATGTCCGTGGTGCCGAGGCAAGGCCGAAAGGGAGACACTTGCACTGAAAGGTCTTGTCTTCCCATCGAAATCTCAGATACCTGTGAACTTGACTGTTCATTGGGACTGCAAAATAGGCATCCTTTAGATCTATTTTGCACATGAAATCCCCTTTTGTCAATTAATCTCTGACCATATACAGACCTTCCATCTTGAAGTGGTAATACTTCAAATGGACGTTTAATTTCTTTAGGTTGATTACTGGTCTGTTCCCTCCATCTTTCTTTGGGACAAGAAAGATGTGGCTCAGGAATTGGGGCCTGGATTCGCTCACTTGAGAAATGGCCCCTTTGTCCAATAACTCCAGAATTTTCTGGTTTATTGATTCTATTTCTGTCATTGAGAAAGATGGCTGTAAAGGGGGTGGATGTGATATCCAGTCTAACTTTCCCCCTTTCACTATTTCCAGAACAATGGAATCCTGGGTGATTTTTTCCCAGTTTTCCATAAAAAACTGAATCCTCCCCGCTAGAGGGCCAACTGGTTGAATTGATAACACATTCAGGGCCTTTACTGGCTGTAGGATTTCTCCTGACAAATTTGATTCTACAGGTTCTTGCACAGTTGTCACTAGATACGTGACCTTTTGACAAACTTGTTCTGACCAAAGTTCCCTTTTGGGGTGGAAAAACGGCCCCCGGTGTTGTGCTTTCCTGCCGAGGGCCCACCCTGAAAGGGCGGTGGTTTGGGCTTGAAGTTGTTACCGACATAAGGCGCTCTTGGAAGTTGGGTTGGAGTCTGAGCAGAAAACTTGGGCTTGAAGACAAATTTGGGCTTCTTACGAGGGGGTTGCAAAGCATCAACCACATCTTGAGCCTCACAGCCATTTTTACCCATTTCTTTAAGGGTTTTACAGAAGCCATTTCCAAACAATTGGTCATCTGACTGCTCAATGGCAGAGGCATTTTTTCTGAGAAGTGACTTACCGTTACTCTTTTTCACATCTTCCGTAAGTTTGTTCAAAACAGCCAGTCTACGATTGTAATTTATGGAAACATTAACCTGACCAGTGCAACAAATAGCCTTCTCAACTAGTTGTGAGACCATATCAAAATCCATGTCTGCACCATTCACTCTACTATTTTCAAGTAAATTGTATAGGGAACCTAGGGGACCCATAACCCGCATCAGTCGGGACTGGATTGACTGTAACCCCTTGTCTGGGCCTTTCTCCATACTAATACCCCTTTGTTCCATAAGGCTCTGAATAATGCCATCCATTTCCTTAACTTGGAAAGTTGTACCTGCTGGTACCGGACAAACATCTAATATTGTGTCCTGGATGACCTTATCTTCAATGAAGATATTAAATTGCCTCTCGATGTACTTGTACATTTCATCATTGAAAGTACATTTCTTAGCAGTGCTCGTCAAAGTCGGGTCAAAACGACTGTGAGATAGTGTACTAGTTGACCCCGACGACGAGGCGTGCAGATTGACCCTTTTATCAGTCAAAAACGATCGCCTATCAGGTTCATTGTCAGAATCTATATACGAGGGGATATCAGAAAGTTTTAATTATTACAAAGAATGTACTGGTCAATACGGACCAAATGGTCACTGTAGCATAAGTAATCCTTGTCTAGTTGGGTCAACAATAGTTTTTTTTCCGACAGCCAGTTTTACTTCTGTTGACCAAATAGCACAGAACCCCCTATTATGGAGAAAATTGAGGCGCGCAGTGTAACTAAGTATTTACATTTGAAGGGCTATACTGCATGTCAAATTTATGATGAGATAAAATCTGTTTATGACGATGACAGCCCATCCTATGACACTGTTGTGAGATGGAAAAGGAATTTCCAAACGGAGCCAGGAAGTGGACGCCCCTCACTTACTGATGATGTGGATGTCATCAAGAAGGTTGAGATGCTGGTTCAAGAAGATGGCCGCGTAACTCTACAAATGATAATGCATGAAACAGGTCTGAGTTATGGCAGTGCATGGAACATACTCCATAACCAGTTGCATATGTCCAAAGTGTCAGCACGCTGGGTTCCCCGCTTACTGACTCCATTGCAAAAACAGAATCGAAGGGACATGTCACGGCAGGCATTGGAGCTTCTGGAACAAGACTAAGAGGATTTCTTCAAACGTCTTGTTACCATGGATGAATGCTAGGTTTATCAATATGATCCTGAGACAAAAGAGATTAGCAAAGAGTGGAAGCATGTTACGTCACCACCTTCCAAAAAAGGCCAAGGTGCAAAAGTCTGCAGGAAAGGTCATGGTGTCTGTTTTTTGGGATTGTCGTGGAGTCATCTTGACGGATTATCTAGCTAAGGGTCAGACCATTACTGGAGCTTATTAGTGCAACCTGCTGTGCAAGTTACGAGATGCCATTAAACAGACGCGCCGCGGTATGATCACCAAAGGTGTACGCCTGTTAGCTGACAATGCCCCAGCTTACACTTGTCCAGCAGCTGCTGTTGAGGCACGGCGATGTGGCTTTGAAATCTTATCGCATCCCCCCGTATTCAGCAGATCTTACACCAAGTGACATCTTCTTGTTCCCCGAGATGAAAAATGCACTTCATGGACGTTGTTTTCAGGACACCAATGACGTCATTCGAGAGGTGGAGGCTTGGTTTTCCATGATATCAGGGGTCTTCTATTCAGACGGTCTGCGCAAGGTCAAGAAGTGATGGGGAAAATGTGTATCTCTGGATGGTGACTATGTAGAGAAGTCTTAAAAACATGAGAACAAAATAAAGTTTGTACCTTTGATATGTATTTGTGATAATTGAAACTTTTTTATACCCCCTCATATGTCATTGACATTGATTTCAGAAACGGAACTAAGTGTTTGTTCCTCGGACTGAGAGTGAGATGCGATTTGGTTCGTATCGACCTTACCACCCACATGATTTTGCCCAACTTCATTAGATTTTTGGCACGGCAAGGAAGGGCTAGCCATCTTTATTGTTGACTTATGCCCTTACAAACAACGCATACAAACGACAATGACAAACAAACGAAATAGATCAAAAACTCACCGAGTACATGTACAGTTATGTGCATTAGACAATTGTGTTGATTAGACAATGTTTATGTTATCATCACTAATGAAATGAAGAAGAATACTATTGAAATAACTCAATTTATGAAGATAAGTATGTAATTTCATAGTTGGGACTTATAATGTTGGGCATCTTCCGGGTTTTGTTTTGTGAAAAAATAAATGGAACTTCGGTCTATCAACAGAGGATGTCTGGGACCGTTGATTGTTGTTAGGAACGAGCTAGCGTGACGTAAGTCTCGTTCACATTCGATTGTTCTCGAAATTTTGAATATTTTTACAGGTGCGTGGAATGCAAATATATGCGACCTATCAAAGCTATTATTAGTATTAATGTGCATCTTTATTAAGGATGTGCTTATTCATAGCAATTTTAGACCTTGCACAAGTTATTTTGAAGACATTAAGCGATCACTAGCTCATGAATATTAATGAGCCCAGATTTTTTCGCAACAACCTGCAGACGACTTCCGGCAACAACAAAAACAAAGTCACAATGTCGAGTACAGCTGATGAACCTTTGGATTCTGGATCTGAATCAGATATATCCTTGCCCGAGTCAGACCCCGAAGAGGAGATAGACCCCGAGACTGATGGTGAGAACTTTATGAATAATATTCACAGATTATTCAGTCAAGAGCATAAAAAACAATTTTCTAAAATAGTTTTCCGACGGGTTGTTATTTTGACAGCTGTCACTGTCACCAGACGGCAGGCCTGCAGCGTCCTTCTCACTCTTGCGATCTTAGAGCGGAGCATACCTAACGCATCTGTCAACAGAAGGGACAGATTGCCTTGCAAAGACGGCACACAGAGTGCAGGTCTTTGAGAGCTGACCGCAGAACTGTCCAGAAAGCAAGAGGCAGCGAAGGCGAGGGCATAAGAGTTGAGCATCCACTAACGACCCATCCGCAAAGAAGAGGGCGGGAGGCCCCGCAAACGAGTGCAACTAGAGGAGAAGCTAGTACCTTAGACGGAAGGTAAGAAAGAGCAACCCTGGCTCGCAAGGGAGCCCGCCTCACAGGCAGACACTCGCGAAGTGTACCCTCCTATGCCTACACAACTTGCGATCAAACCACGAGGCGACAGGCGGATCGAGATGCTAACCTTCATGGTAAGTAGGTCGCAAGGTCAATGCTAGCGAGAGTAACGCTCCCTATAAGTGGACACTAGCAAAGGGGAGCCCTCAAACATTAACACGGCTCACGATCAACCCACGAGGTGACCTGCATGGCTAGACGCTGACCTTCATGGTAAGGAGGCTGCAAAACGAAAGCTAGTGAGAGTAACTATTACTCGCAAGGCGTACCCTCACATGCTTAACACAACTCACGAGGTGGACCGCGTAGAGAGACGCTGACACTCAAGTTGAAAACTGGTGTGAGTAATGCGCACTCGCAAGTCAACCCGCCCCAGAGGTGGACGCTCGCAAGGCGTACCCTACTCTCTAACACAACTCAAGATGCAGGTTGCGCAGCAAAACGCTAGCTAGCGAGAATAACACTCACTCACAAGGCAACCCGCCCCAAGGCGGACACTCGCAAGGTGTACCCTACACTCTAACACAACTCAAGATGCATGTCGCGTAGCAAGACGCTAGCTAGCGAGAATAACACTCACTCACAAGGCAACCCACCCCAAGGCCGACACTCGCAAGGCGTACCCTCACATACTAACGCAACTCACTAGGCAGGCCACGTAGCGAATCGCTAACCCACAAGTTGAAAGCTTCTTAAATTATAATTCAATTATCTGCAGATTTTAAATATATTACCTTCAACCTTATAATATATAAATACACTTAGATCGATTCATCAAATGCCTATTGTAAATATTTTAAACTTATGATCTGACAATAACTGTTCGAAAGCCTTAATGGAAATTTCAAAAGTCTGATGGCAATATCAGCACAGTGTGAATGTTGAATGAAAACATTCTTGAATATGATTTGATGAATTTCAAATTCAATCATGTAAATTTTATCGTTAATTCCTAATACTATAGATCATTTATAAAATACTTTATGTGTCATTTCAGAATTTGAATTAGTTTTTATAATTCTGTGACTGCGTGACATAAGCAAATTCATTTGAATTTAATCAAATAGAAAGCTAGCGAGAGTAATGCTCACTCACAAGGCATCCCGCCCATAGGCGGACGCTCGCAAGGCGTACCCTCACATGCTAACATAACTCATGAGGCAGGCAGCTTAGCAAGACGCTAAACCTGAAATAGAAAGCTAGCGAGAGTAACACTCTCAAGGCAACCCGCCCAAAGGCGGACCCTCACATGCTAACACAACTCATGAGGCAGGCAGAGCAGCAAGACGGTAACCCTCAAATAGAAAGCTAGCAAGAGTAACACTCTCAAGGCAACCAGCCCCAAGGCGGACGCTCACAAGGCGTACCCTCACACGCTAACACAACTCACTAGACAGGCCGAGAGTGTCCTCACATGCCAACAACAATCACGAGGCAGGCAGCATATATATAATATTTTTCAAGTTATCATGTTTACAAGGATATTTTTAGCGATTTCAGAACTCATGACCTTGACCTTTGATCTTGAATATAAACATGTCAAAAAATTCCCCGGGGGCATAAGTAAGAAGTTATGTATATGAGTTCTCAAAACCTTCTATGAAAAAAATTATAGCCAATACAAAACATGGCGGTAGCGATGGAAACTGCGCAAAAAACTTATAGCAGCCCTGAACTAAGTCGGGGCTGCTATTAAATTAAAAGAACACAGAATAAGTGTTTTCAAATGTGTGACCACCCTGTGTAGAGCCCCAACGCTATCGGTTAGCCCAGCAACCAAGGGAAGTCACTCTTATCGCACCACTTATCAATCTGACCCCTGCCAGACAGAATAAGGGGAGGCGGGTGGCCGTACCCCTCTGCAGGTTTGTTCGATTCCCTTGGAGGAATAAACCAACGGCTAACCAGCTGCTTTTACTTTTATTTGAGGAAAACGCCATTTCCAAGAGACACTATTGGGGACCAATAGGAGGAACTTATAAACCCACTTAGGCAGTGTCCCAGGGACACCTGCTACAGGGGAATATATTTACCCACAACAGTGCAAAAAATGGTTAAAATGAACAATTTTAGTTAGTTTAGTTTCCAACAAAACTCAACTGAACATAAATGAGAACCAACTGACCAAACCGAGCGCGCTCTCTAGAGTGCCTGTCTAGTTGGTAATGTTGAATGAACGTGCTCGGCCGGCTCCAGATAGTGGCGGAGCAGATCTCTTCGATGGGCAGGGCCGCTGCAAACACTTGTGACGTTGCTACCGCCCTACTGAAATGAGCTTTCAGCTGACCTGGGGCCCCTAACCCTTATGGACATAGCCCATGACAATGGCAGTAACGATCCATCTTGAGATCGACTACTTTGAAGCCGGAAAGCCCAACTTATTGCCTCCGTAACAGCAGAACGATTGCTTTACAGATACTACGGGTACGTTTGATATAAGTCTTTAAAACTTTGCGCACATCTAAAATGTGAGCATGACTACCAGTGGACCCGAAGAGGCCGGCTGCGTAAGAGTCGGCAGTGCGATAGGAGTCTTCACGGTAGGTGTCTGGCAGTCTAATACTGACTCTGTTCCTGAAAGACAGTCAGTTCGGGATTGGCTGACATCGCATGAATAACGCCTACCCGCCTGCCCGACACCAATGCCACCAAAAGTTGAGGTGAGGCGAGGTGAGGTGAGGTGAGGCGAGGTATTTCACTTATATATCACGGCTAAAATATGGGAGGGAGAAAGCCGGCAACGCCATGTGGCTATGCATTGCGTTGAAACCTGCAAGCTTTGGCTGGAACTAGCGAACCATTGGTGGTACTACGCTGAAATTCAGTGTAGCATTGCACCCAAACCTTACTACGTGTAGGACAGTTCTCTACTGCAGACAAAGTTGCCGTGCCCCTGGCGGGATTCGCTTCCCGGACCTTTTGATCCGAAGCCGAACATGCTAACCACTGCGCTATCCCGCCCGCCAATGCCACCAAAAAGGCAGTCTTCCACGTCAAAAGCTGAAGAGATAGTGCATTAAAATCTCTGAACCCCGGACCTGAGAGCAAATCCAGAACAATGGAAAGGTCCTTCGTGGGGCTGATCCACCGGACAAATGGACGGATCTGGTCCACATCTGCTAGGAAGCGCTGAACCAGTGGATGTGATCCCACCCGTATGTGGAGAGCAAAAATAGCCGTGGAGTATCCTCTAACAGTTGATGCGGTCAAGCCAGCATCTAACCTGCACTGAAGGAACTAAAAAAACGCGGGATCAAGGCCCTCAATCACCACACCAGCGTGCATAACAGGCCCATCGCTCTTCATACTGAAGGTTTGTCGAATCCCTCCTTGAAGCGAGTATTATGTCTGCAACTCGTGCAGGAATACCGCTTTCCTTGGAATCGGATGTGATGCCCCTACCTGAGACAGGACATTCTGTAGCGAAGGTAATAATACAGGAAACCTGAGTACTGACGGAAACCAACTATGGGCCGTCCATAGCGGTGCGGGAGGCACCAGGAGGCAAGCTGGTTGATTGGTCAACTTAGAGAGGACCCTGGGAATCAGAGGAACCGGGGGAAAAGCCGACAGTACTCGGTCGGTCCAGTCGATCGCAAAGGCGTCTCTGGCTAGAGATTTTGGATCTGGGATTCTTGAGCAGAACACAGGTATCAGTTTCATCATCCCTGACAGATCCATCTGGACAGACCTGAACAACTGGTAGATAAATAGAGGATACTAAACGACCTTCTATTTAATACCATTTTTATTAAACAAGTTAATGATTTTGTATAAAACGAGCGAAAGCAATTTTGATACCAATCATTAATGAGTTTAATAAAAATGGTATTAAATAGAAGGAAGTTTAATATTCTGTTTATTACTCGCCCTCTATCCAGCGAACTAGCCGACATAGCTCTGAAACTATGATTCCCACAAGTTCGATACCACTGTGACGACGTTACTCCCATTGTGACGTCATAACCTCGAACTATTGTGACGTCATACGTGCGGCGGTATTACACTAGTTTAATATTGCCGTATAAATATTACACTGCAGTATCTTACACGGGCGAGTAATAATTCCGAATATCTCCCGGTCGAGCATCCACTCGTGAGTTGTAAGGATAGGCCGAGATAAGTGTCTGCACGGACGTTGTCCACTCCCTGAGATAACCAGGAATCACCTGAATGCACCACAGTAGGAACTGCCACGACTGTCTCCAGTCGCTCTTTCCTTAGGATCCGGAATACCCCGACGTACTGTAGACTGTATGTGCAGCGATGAACTTCCGACTGTAACTCTATTACTCCATGCACCGCTCTAGGCATTGCTCATGCTGTGCTATAAATAACGCGCTGTGCAGAGTTTCATGTCTAGCCTAACTTTACGTAACTTGCAGCGTCCTTCATATTTTGATCACAAAGTCTAAAAATAGAGCCATGGGCTCTGTAGCTCATCAGGATTTCATTACTATCTAAGGTTAAATATTTAAGTAATACATTGCTTACAAGCAAAAGATAGGTTCTTAAATCATGACCCCTGTGACCTCATTTGGGGTCATGGGGTCACCAAATCTACAATTTAGAATCTCCATTAGCCAAGGAGTCTGCACTTTCAGCTCTCTAGACCGGTGTTTCCGCTGGGTTTTTTACCTGCTTGTCACCGTGTCCGGTGACCAAAATATTTACCGGTCCTGTACAAAATCTGCCGGGCACTAGTTGCCATGTGATTTGTAAATGCTTGATTGACTTAGTGGCATTATGTTTGCACAATAACATCTTTTTTTTTTACGTCACTGTATCAAATAAAGATGATATGAAATAAACTATTTAAACTATAAAATATTTCTGCATTGCATTTCCGAAACCGACTATCATAAACATTATAATACACAAACATGTCAGCAACATTTCTGTATCAGTCATACATTAACCTTTTTTGCAATGTATTGAACTATTTATGTTGATAAACCTTTTTAAAAATTCAGCTAGCAAATATTATGATAATCAAGTCTTAAAGACATAGTTAGTTTACCTTCGGTAATTATCTTGCCAATTCATTGTTCTGATTAATAGAGGGACCAAAAGTTAAAGTTGTCACACGGATGTTTACGGATGGACGGATGGACTGATGGACTGATGGACGGACGGACGCCATGCCATAAGCCCATCGGGCCTTCCAGGCCTGATGAGCTAAAAAGTGATCAAGCCAAAATTGTTACCATGCAAACAAAAAAATACTATAAAATAAAAGAAGCTGAAACCTCAATAATTCTTCATTCATAAAAATGGAGCTCTGTAGCTCATCAGGCTTTATACAATAATTCAATATGTCAACTTCAAGGTGAGAGGTACAACAATTAGAAATTTCATTCACCCAATTTGACCATCACAGCTCTTTTGGTACCAAGTTTTTTGAGAAAATTGACCGGACGGAAGGACGGACGGAATGACCGCTATATACCCCCGCTTACATTGTAGCGGGGGTATAATTAGAAGGGCATTTGCTTAAAAGCATTTGAACCATGATAACAGTTTATGAATAATTATCTAAGACCGCTGAAGGCTGCTAATTTTAGCTCTAAGGTACTTCTTCAATTTTGCCGTTTAAATCAACGTAATGAAGTGGTTAGTTATCAAGCTTATTTATTACACTGATATAAAGAACGATGATTATGTAGAAGACGAATATTTTATGAATGATCAACTTCTTTATTAACAATAGCAACGTTTCGGTATAGATCCGTATACCGTTATCGTTATGATGCTTGATAACCGTATGCGGATCTATACCTACACGTCGCTATTGTTAATAAAGAAGTTGATCATCGATAAAATATTTGTGTTCTTCATCACACCAACTTCTAGAATGCCTCTCAAACAGTTGTATGATTATGAAATTAGTTATCAATACATTATCAACAGTCATTTCATTGATGGCCATGAAAACAGATTCTTTTAGGTTGATTCCAAACACCATTGTTAATTCTTTTTGGCATATCCACAAGTATTATGAACAAGTCCCACCTTAACGGGTTCATCATTAGGTTCTGGCACTGGTTCGGACTTCATGTAAGGCACAAGTTTATCAGCGACAACATCCCTCACAAACTGTTCAAGGGCATCCATGCTGAAAGACAACAAACCAGTGAACAATTACAGAAAGATGTCTTCAGAGGGCGAGTGAGGAATTTATCTGCTCAATGAGGGAAAATCAAGTCTGGGAGGTTCACCATTTAACGCCTGATCAAATCCGGATTCGCACTGGTCATGGCTAGTACAAAAGTATCTGGGCTAGCTAGTGATATGGTTTGACCGTAGTCCAAAAGTTAAGTTTGAATTTAATCATATAATCCTGCAGATGCATTTGGTTAGTTGAAATAGGTTTTGGCTAGAACTTGAGGAGATTAACTAGTCCGAATGGCTATTGGCTAGTACTTCAGGAGATTAACTAGTCCGAATGGCTATTGGCTAGTACTGCAGGAGATTAACTAGTCCGAATGGCTATTGGCTAGTACTTCAGGAGATTAACTAGTCCGAATGGCTATTGGCTAGTACTGCAGGAGATTAACTAGTCCGAATGGCTATTGGCTAGAACTTCAGGAGATTAACTAGTCCGAATGGCTATTGGCTAGTACTGCAGGAGATTAACTAGTCCGAATGGCTATTGGCTAGTGATTTGAAAAGGTTACTTTTGACCCCTTGCATACTTGCTTTAACAATCTCAACTCCGCCTCAGCGTAATTCAGCCACTCCAATAGTCTTTAGAATATCATGAGTAAAGAGATCTTTGAAGGGCATTTTGAAGTGACATACATAGGAAAAGGAAAACTTCTTTAATGTGAAAATACACGACGTTTCGTAGTATAAACTCACTCCATCAGGTGGAATGATGTTCTTATTGAGTAAAACGTCCAGGTAATTTCCAGTGTAATTCTTGTCTCATTATTTCACCAGCATTTCATATACTTTCCAAAACTTAATTCATAAATGACAGCTAACACCCCCATTAGTTAAGCAGTATTTTTGAAAACAGGTTCAGTGTTTTAGGCCTTTACCTAAACTCCTCTGACATTGTGCGCAGATAACTGGCTTATCTCCAACAGAGCCAGCACCACACTCCTCTGACATTGTGAACTTCCTTTCCCTGGAGTCGAGAGCGCAGATAACGGGCTTATCCCCAACAGAGCCAGCACCAAACTCCCGAAGCTCCTGCTGCATCTCGTTGTTGTTGCTCACTGAGAAATATGCAGCGACGCCTTCATCCTTCAGCTTCTTGGCAACCTTCATCCCCCTGCAATGTCATGTACACAGGTTTCATACTTGACAGACCATCTACATTCAGCACAACATCACTTCATCTAAATATAATGCACATGTTCCAATTTATCCAGAAACTCAGCCATCTGCACGGTAGTATTTCAATCATTTCTATGCAAATTACGATTCACTTAACCACATCTCTCACTTTCTGGACGATTTTTCAACTGTAATCAAATCATGCGACTAAAAGGGGTCTGCACTACAAAGCAAGAACATGGAACAAGAGCAAAGATGAGAATGCACAGTAAGTTATTGGAATCTAGAATTTCTTAATAAAACTGACTAAAATACACAGCAGAAGATTTATTACGAGCTGCAACTATCTCCTGAAAATAATCTCATTATATTTTGGATCTCAAAGAGTCCCAAATAAGCTTTGAAAACACTGAAATATCTGAAAATACTGAAATTTTCATCCCAAGAGTCATCACTAGATTATGTATCTCTCTGCCTAACTAATAACCTTTTCCATCCCGAAATAAGGTGACAACCTACCTGTTTCTCCAGTAATTGGTACCCTTAGGATTTTTTACATAGTCAACATCGTAGTAAGCTGTAAAGAGTGGTCGCTTCTTCAACAAGCCCATGCTGTCTGGAGTTCGCTGGTCGCAGAGCCCAGTACTAAAACAAAGTTATCACTGATGAAACACACAATGTTTTTAAAGTCCTGCCTGTAAAGAATTTCTTAAGTACATAATCGAGAGAAACCGCCAGCATCTGGGAGAAGGAAGACGTGCTTATTCTCAAATTAGAATGCATCAGCAATATTTAGCATCAACAGAATGTTTCTGTCCCGTCTTGAAACACCATCATGTGCATTCTATTTAAAACACTGGAAATTTTAACGTTATCTACATGTATGTATGACATATGTAATATAAGAATCAAATATTAAAACTTGTATTTTCTAGAAATTGTTCCACTGTAAATATCGACACTTTAAAATCCTAACAATTTTCTAACGACTTTTTAATTTAATCCTGTTTACTTTCTATAAAAGAAATGTATCTTGTTTCCATTAAATCAAACTAGTATCTAACTCCAAAACTCTAACAATGTGAAATGATGGAATTAGAATTTTTGTTACATGAATACCAATGATCATGTGCTGAATGTGCATTCCATGTTGTGATCCAGGGAAGAAAAACAAGAAACGGTAAAACACCTTGGCCTTTTAATTAAAACTCTGCTACTTATAGCCAAGAGATTTCCAGATTTGTTCTACAGAGTTAATTTGTAATACTAATTTGCTAAGCTCATTGAAATAATTACTCCTGCTGTGTCAGTGTGGCCCACAAGTGCAGTAATGAATGCGCAAATTTATAATTCATCGGCATAATTACGCACTGAGGTTGGTATAATAAGAATGCATCAGCAATATTTAGCATCAACAGAATGTTTCTGTCCCGTCTTGAAACACCATCATGTGCATTCTATTTAAAACACTGGAAATGTCAATGTTATCTACATGTATGTTACAAGAATCAAAACTTTTTGGATTTCTTGAAATTTACCCACTGAAACATCTACACAAATCTTAAGGATTTCTTTATCATGTTTTAACTTATGTTCAGTTTACCTTCTATAATCCAACATACCACGTTTCCTTAACCCAATCCTTGATTTTGTATTCCTTCAAATCTCCATCGTACGTTACTTCCTTGTCCTCAAACTTGCTCTGGAAATTCTTTGCTCGGAAGATAACAATCTCACTGGGAAAAAAGGAGACGTTATTCGTAAGTTTTAATCCAATTCATAACAGTGAAGTAAAACAAACAGAAAAGGCATTGTGCAACAAATATTAATGAATACATAGAGAATGTTTGACGTTTCTCGTTGAATACGGTGTATATCATACGGACAAATAAATGCTTGATCCTTGGCAAGTTGGTAGTATATTATCAGAACATCTTTAACTAAATAGTTCTCTTTGAAATTGAATATTTGTATTATGTAGTAGAATCAAAACTCACTCGCTACATTTGTATTTCTTTAGGACATCAGCGTTTGTAGTATGAGCGAAGCTAAAATCTGCCAATGCAGCTGCAATCTTAGTAAATGTTTTGGCAAGTTCGCTGTCATCAGACTTGAAGAAACCTGAAACAGTAAAAGTTATCTATAAAAACTTGAGAAGTTCAAAAGTATCAAAACAGCGAATGATATCGCAGCAATGCCTCAGTCCTATCATTGGAGATCACAAATATCAGATGAGTAGATATTGGCTCTAGTTGACATCATCACTGGCATTGCACATTAGGAAAACTGAACTCGTAACCTTTACAAAGAGAAAGGAATAGAAATAGTACTGGGACAATACAATAGGAAAGATGACACCCTTGATGTGCAGCATCCTACCATTACATAACTGTTCATGCAGTACAATTGTAGCATGCAGTACACAAATTTAAAAAATTTTAGAACTTCATGATAATTATTTGTCGTGAAGAAATGGAAATAGTACTAGTACAATACAATAAAGATGACACCTTCGATTCAAAATGTGCAGCACAACAGTTAAACACTATTGTATCTTCATGCAGTACAATTGTAGCATGCAGTACAAAACATACTTGTTCCTGATATTTAAAAAAAATTAGAACTTCATGATAGTTATTTGTCCTGAAGGAATGGAAATAGTACTAGTACAATACAATAAAGATGACACCTTCGATTCAAAATGTGCAGCATAACAGTTAAACACTATTGTATCTTCATGCAGTACAATTTTAATATTCAGTACAAAACATACTTGTTCCTGAAATTATTTCAAATTAGAACTTCATGATAGTTATTTGTCCTGAAGGAATGGAAATAGTACTAGTACAATACAATAAAGATGACACCTTCGATTCAAAATGTGCAGCATAACAGTTAAACACTATTGTATCTTCATGCAGTACAATTTTAATATTCAGTACAAAATATTCTTGTTCCTGAAGTTGTTTTTTTCATTTAACACCAGGCTCACATAGAAGAGACAACGGACAAGGCTCGGGCTCAACTATTTAATCCAAACCATGGCATGTCAAACAACCTGACAGTCATGAACATCCAAAGCATGAATAGAATGCATTGTATAAACTAACACACAAACACATAAGCACTGCCTTGCAATTAAGCACATTCCAAACAATCCCCCTCATGAAGGGGCAACATGAAAATAGGAAACAATCCTTAATGAAGGAAGCTAAGCAAATGGGAGCGGAGGGTGGGTGATAAAAAACGTGCTTGCAGCAAAATCGTCTGCTCACAACTGCCCGGATGTACTAACACGCATGCGCTGAACCCAAGGCCTGACCTGTGTTAAATATAGATTACTCTGTATACAATCCGTAATCTATCACTTTACACCAGGCTCACATAGAAGAGAAAACGGACAAGGCTCGGGCTCAACTATTTAATCCAAACCATGGCATGTCAAACAACATGACAGTCATGAACATCCAAAGCATGAATAGAATGCATTGTATAAACTAACACACAAACACATAAGCACTGCCTTGCAATTAAGCACATTCCAAACAATCCCCAACCCGAAAGTTAAGAGTTATGTTGATATTTGTTGCAATGTTCTCGAGAAGCAAATCAGTGCATATGCAAACCCGAGCTGGGGAAAAGAGCTTAGCGCTGGCCGCCCGACGGCTTGAGGTATTTGAAAACACAGTCTGATTTCCAGTCTCCAAGAGTCTTGATCGTGTCCACTGGGACACCTTGAGCGAGGAGCCATGTGGCCCCGCCTCGTCTAAGGCTATGGGTATTGTACAGTCCTTTATCATAGCCAAGAGCCTGGAGGTGGGAGGAAAGGCGACTCCTAAAGCTGCTGACAGAAGGGGGTGTCCCTGGACTAACTGGACTAAGAGCAAACAGGGGGGAGCATGACGGGACATGTTTGGTGCATAGACACCAGCGCACCAACGCAGAGGTCGGACACAGTGAGACACCTTTATAGAGTGGCAGGGCTGTTACATGGCAACGTTGAGCAAATTGTATTGTCTTAGTTTTATGAACATTGATGAGGCATCCCTGACTTGTGAAAGTTACATCACCACGTGTAATGCCTCGTGGGGCGGCAGTTGTCACTGAGCTAACTCGTAATAGCCCAAAAAAACAAGTCAATATCATGCACCAAAATCTTAGATCCGCCATGTCCAGGAGGTCAAGTCGCCGACGTAGTTGGTACAGCATGTCAATAGTCATAGGCTGCTTGTAGTTGGGAGTAGCCCCTTTGACCCTCTTGATTCCTTGCAGGAGGGAAGTAAGTGCAAAGTTCTCTGACACAGGGTTGGCAAAACCTAAGGCCATGTGTAACAACCGTACAACATTGAGATACTGTGGGATAGAGTTGTAAGATTTGTCCCTAGCCAGGAAAGCAGCATATCTACAGATAACATTAGGTGCTGCTGCGACTGGCGTACAATCACATGCAGAACAAAATCGCAGATAACACAACACCTGTGAACGATAAGTGCGCTTAGTAGAGTCAGCAAAGCACTGTTTCAGCCAAGTCACGATTTCCCTGTCCAGGTGACCAGCCAACGACGAATCTGTGGGTAAAGAAACTGTATGGCATTAGCTGACATATGGTTGAGTAGCATGTAAACACACGGGGCATCATGGGGGCCATACCACGCTCTGATTCCTTGCATCAATCTGACAAACATAGAAGGCTCTGATAATCGTGAAATAGCATCAGCGATGACATTTTGCACACCTGGTAGGGGAGAGCGGGGTGCATTGGGACACAGGGTGCATTGGGACACCCCCAAATACAGTTATTTATAGATGTGCAATCACATGATCATAGACCCTAAAGGGAGTGACATCATACATCCTGGCACTTTTTGTATCACCAGTGGATGCAGTTGACAATTTCAGCAGTGTGGTAAGTAAACTTGGATTTTTGCACCTCATTGTAAAATTCAGACACCTATTAAAAAAGCTATTTGTGAACAACTGTTTCATCATTCTTTTGATGTATGAATACTACTCAAAACAGTAGTTATTTAGAAGTACTCAACCAAAATATACAATCCATTTGTCACATGGTTATGCCATGCAACCATTAATAAGATGCAAGGGTAGGTGTGGGCGCATTGGGACATGTTGACTGGGGTACATTGGGACGCGTCCCAATGCACCCACACCTGTCCCAATGCACCCCACAATTTTTATTATAGTTTATCATCATACTATCATTGTTATAAATTGAAAGTGTAATGACTTGGCAGTTGTGAACTTTTTCCTGATCTCTCAAAAATCATAAATGAATAATAATAAGATGATTTTATGACGGGACTCTTGGACCTTCCTGTAGAGCTTATTTAGCTGATCGCCCAATATCTTCCTGTCAAGAGTCTTCTATGCTTAGAGAGGGTGTGTCGTTCCCTGCAGGCTATAGTCCTACATCCATCACTGTATAGATATTATGATGTGTCCGACAGTGACTTGAGTGACCTTTCATTTGGAGTGTTGCTACAGAAGACAAACAAACCTGGTCTCCAAAATCTCTGTCTTCATCATTGAACTTTTATAAGTGGAACTGTCTTCCAGGAGTTTTCCTACATGTTTGAATCCATCACTAGACTGAATTTAACTGGTACACTCATTGGTGATGAAGACTAACATTCCATATTGAATCAAGCAAGTCGAAAAAATGTTCTGAAGGAAATGAAGTTTATGGACTGTGTGGCACTGACAAAGAAGGTGACAAATGGACTTGTCTCTGAATTGCACTCTCTTGAACTTCTACAACTGTCAGGTCACTTGTCGGTTGAGAACATTTTAAAATTTGTTGATCTGGCACCATCCCTACTCACTCTTGACACAGATGGCAACATTATGTTAAACATACATCCAGGATTAAGGTCAATTATTGTTTGTGATGTTTCTATTTTATTGACAATGAAAGTATTATCTTTTGCTTATGCCGTTAATTGCTAATGGTGTGTGGTATAGAAGTAACATCTAAGGCTGAACAATTATATTATTATTTAGACTTTAAAAATACATCAATAATTAGGATCAAATGTGTTAATTTTGTTACTAAAAATGACAGTATTATGTTTTTTGTATGCCTTTGGTTGTTGAAATTAAATCACAATTTACAAAATAAGTTTGATTAGTTGAGTGTCAGACAGATCATTTGGAAAAATAGTTAATTGGAATGATTTATCAAACGTTTGTAAGGTTTTAAAGTTATGTTAAGTTCGTTGATCAATTAAATCCATATGTTGTTCAGATATTTTGGGTGTCCCAATCCACCCCAACATCTGTCCCAATGCACCCACGGTTGGGGTGCAATGGGACAAATTTTTCCTGTTTTAAAAACGGCTCTGCCTCAATTAGTATTATGTTTGTAAAGTTTATACTTTGGTTAGTTATTCATCATTAAAGTGTTCAAACGAAAATGTGTTTATTTTTTTCTGGTTACATTTACAGTGGATGTTAGGCTTCAAAGAACACATTTTGCCCCAATGCACCCCGCTCTCCCCTATATGCACTGCTCTAATGCTAAAATCAGAACACATGCACACATAACTTAATTCCCTGAGAATGCACAAGCCTTCTGTCGATGTGGTGGTGCCTTTATTCAGTGCTGCAACAGTCATCTGATTATCTGAGACAATCACAACACGACGATGACTAAATAGATGACACAACCTTCGTACTGCTAGCCTTACTGCAGCTAGCTCTTTGACGTTGATGTGACTGGAGGAAAAATCTGGCTGGTCTAGTTCCCAGTTCACATACGACCAGTCACCCTCGTGAAAGGCTCCACCTGCAGTAGCGCTGGCATCTGTGAAAACTGTAGAACAGGGGCGGTTGTCCCATATCAACTTCCAGTTCTTGTCACACTTGATAAAGTTCAACCACCATTTTATATCGTTAATCAAGTGTGCAATGCGGCATTTATGATGTGGTTGACGCAATGTAGCTATGGTGTCAAACACAAATCTGGTATGCAGGCGACCCCAAAGAACAACACAGGACGCCCATGATAACCTGCCTGCGAGGCGTTCCAGCTGGCGTCGAGAAGCCCTAGTTTTGTTGCAGAAGTTTTCGAGGAAAAGAATCAGCTTCTTTGCTTTCCTACGATCAAGAGAGAGTAAACCAGTCACTGAATTAATCTGAACTCCAAGAAACGTCAAACATGTTGTAGGCCCTTCAACTTTAGACCAATTGATGTTAAAGAATAAATTCCGTAACAGACGAATGAGTAACAACAATGCCTGATTGCAATCTTCTCTTGACTTAGCAGATATCCAAAAGTCGTCTAAATAGGTCACAACTGCACATATCCCTTGTCTCTCGATGTACCTGATGATTGACTGAGTAATTTTGTTGAAAACGCAAGGTGAACGGCTTGCACCCATTGGCAGTTTGGTGTCTATCATGTAAGTAGGTTGATCATGACCTGAGAAAGTCCACTTCAAACCAGTACAAGGGTAATTAGAGGGGTGAATAGGCACACTACGATATGCCGCTTTGAGGTCTACTTTTGCCATAAAATGTCCTCTCTGTAAAACAGACACTGCATCATTCACTGTTTGATAAGAGAAGCCATCTTTAACACATAAGATTTAACTGATTTACCAATAGGACGACTGAAATCATGTATGAGGTGTATGTCATTGTCATCTTTAGGGACAACACTAAGAGCACTGATAATTTTGGGCTTTGCAGTCACAATACGGTAGTTACTGAGTTTTAACTCTTCTTTAATACGAGCCTCTAAGAGTTCTGCATTTTTACCCTGAAAACAAACAGCATTGTTAGCTACCTCTACATTAACTGAAACTTTATCAGCATCAACAATGTCAAAGCCATATTTTAAGCCATCCATGACCCAGTCCTTGTCCGAGTCACCTTCCAACATGTGTTCCCAATAGTGAAGCTTTGCAGAGAGATCACTGATAGGTTCTGAAGAATCGGGCGGCCCTAATGAAAATTTTGGTAAGGTGTCGGAGGAGGTGCGACGTGCAAAGCTTGCTGCGGTTGAGTGAAACCTGTGGGTGGCTGCATGCTTCCCTGGGAGAGGGGGCCATGGTACTGAGGCACTGAGGGTGTCGGCCGGGGGCCTGGTGACGTGCTATGTGACCACTGGTTGTGATTCGGAGAGAGGCAGGTGAGACACACATGACCATACTTGCATTGTGGATAGTTGCAACCCCCCCTCGAGTTCCACTTAAGACAAACAGGGTGAGGCCGCTGAGTGTTAGGGTGCATCCTTTGAACTGGAGGTTGTCTGGGCGAGTTAAAAGATTGAGGCCCCTTCTGTTCACGCCTTGTCAGGAGTAGCTGCATGACATATGCGTTATCAGCTCCCCACACAAAGTCAAGTTCATTTTGCTTCTGTTGATACTGCCTGTCATAAGATAAGACACTCTGCCAAGTGAAGGCCTGTCCTAGCGTGGCTATTTTGACACAATAGCCCACATACTGTAATATTTCTGCAGTAGCTACACGATCCGTGAGGATCATATCCCTAAGGATCTTGTAGGAGGCCTCCATATACTGTAGAGGTGATATTTTGTCATGGTCTGGCTTATCGTCGGGGCCCTTGTCAGACTGATGCAAGTAGTTTATCAGCTCGCGGCATGGCCCCCTCGAATGCGCCGGCGGGGCATCAAAGGGGTCAAAAACTCTACCTTTGTCCGACGTATTCTTCCCTTCAAAGTTGGGGATGTCCAACATCTCCGCCAGATCGTTCACCGAGACTTTGTTATTGTTATTAGCGGAAGTCCCCGCATTGCGCATGCGTGTGGGTAGACCCGCTCGACTGCTCGTGTCGTGACTGGATAAACGGGGTTTATCTTCTTTGAGGTCAGCTACAAGCTTTTTCAGCAAAAGGAGGTGCGCCAGCGGTAAGTAAGGCTTAAAATGTTCATCGATTATGTTGTCGTCGAGCAATTTCACTGCTTCAGTCAAGTTGAAGCCTTTGTCAGTCGGTGCGGCTACCGTGCCGATGCTGAGGCTGCCATTGACGACATTGTCACACCAGTCTGTGAAGCAATCCGACTGGGACTGCAATTCTTCGTCGCTGCCAGAAGCAAGGTCAAGCAAGTTTTTCTTTTTTAACTTCTTCTGATCTTTCTTGCGTCCCATGATTATTTACATGTAGCAGAACGTATATTCAAAAGGGAGAACCCAGATCCCCGGCCGATAAAAAACGTGCTTGCAGCAAAATCGTCTGCTCACAACTGCCCGGATGCGCTGAACCCAAGGCCTGACCTGTGTTAAATATAGATTACTCCGTATACAATCCGTAATCTATCACATTAATTTTGTATTACATAATCTTTTCTTTTCTGCTATTATACCTCATCTGAAAGATCTAGTTATTTTCACTGTAAATTGTATTTTGCCCTTACTATATATTGTCACATTTTATTTCAAACTTCACAACGGAAAGCAGTACAATGAATAAACTAATTTTAGGATGTACAATCTAAGGTTGAGAACTTTGTCAAAATACATCTACATGATCAACGTCTGCTTACATAGTCATAAATTACAAGAATACATTCAGTGTTTTAAAAAAAAATGATGAACTAACAAAACCTGACAGTTCTTAACTTCAGCATCGCGATGAGTTCCGGGGTTTGAGAGAACTTTTTGTCCGTCCTAACCGACAAAACAGAGTTGAGAGCTGACAGATAAGTTGAAATGGTGCCACCCTTTAAATGTCTCGTATTACGAAGATATAAAAGGAACTCTGCCACGAATTGCGGAGATGCACCCATAGGGTCCCTCCAATGAGAGGCGCAAAACTTCTCAACTTGTCATCATAAAATGACCTAGTCGACACTCTGTGGGCCTTGAGATGGCAGTTGCCACACGCGAAGAGTATCCCTTTGACTTTAAGGCTTTCTGCAAATGACCCAGGCGAACAGATGAAACCGCTCTGGGTCTGGGTGAGGCAGATGACTGTTTGGATGCAGCAACAGTCGAGGTGAGGTGAGGCGAGTTGACGTTTAACGCCGCTTTCAAGAATATTTCACTTACATCGCGGCTGCTAGTATTATGTCAGGGAGAAAGCCCGCAACGCCATGTGGCTATGCATTGCGGTGAAACCTGCAAGCAGCGGCTGGAACTAGCAAATCATGGGTGGTACTACGCTGATATTCAGCAGAGCTGCCTACCCTCCTTTCAAGTTAAGTGTAGATATATAGCTATTTTGGAGTATTATGTAATTTTAAGGTGTCCAACTCGATGAAGTTAGCATGGTACTATTAGTTCCAAGATATCATGCTCTGGTTTGACAACAATAATCATTGTCTGACTTTGTTTACTTGGGTTAACTCTGGAATTAGGTTATATTTCAACTCTGTAACAGTTCAGAACTTCATTACTCTATACATACATTTATAAAATGAACTTTTACATATTTCCAGAGAAGAGGTGTACAATTTGCAACATGTGTACAATCATATTCTAAGACTGTCAAGTGTACAAAATACACCAAAAGTGTACAAGTAGGCAGCCCTGATTCAGTGTAGCATTGCACCCAAACCTTACTACGGGTAGAACAGTTCTCTACTGCAGACAAAGTTGCCATGCCCCTGGCGGGATTTGAACCCCGGACCTCTTGATCCGAAGCTGAACGCGCTAACCACTGCGCTATCCCGTCCCCGCAACAGTCGAGGCCACGGAGGTAGAGGAGCTGGTTCACTGGTGATGAGTCTGCGAAGCACGGGGAACCAGCTTCTCGCAGGCCAAAAGGGCGCTACCAAAAGAAGTCGTTGCCTTGATTATTGCCACCACTTTTGGAAGCAGTATGGGAGGAGGAAACGCGTAAGCGTCCAGACCCTCCCAACTTAGAGAGAGAGCATCCACTGCTCACGCTGCTGGATCAGGCAGAGGAGACACATACACTGGCAGGCGAGCGTTGTACTTAGTTGCAAACAAATCGATCAGAGGTCGATGAA
Source organism: Gibbula magus (assembly GCA_936450465.1). Classification (NCBI taxonomy): domain Eukaryota; kingdom Metazoa; phylum Mollusca; class Gastropoda; order Trochida; family Trochidae; genus Gibbula; species Gibbula magus. The sequence goes on along the minus strand of OW388298.1, from coordinate 8,572,122 downwards.
GACTCGTGCACAGGAGTGTAGCATCCACTCTGTCGGGGATGGTTTGTCCGGCCGAGACAGATCGTCTGCCAGCACGTTGTGACATCCTGGAATGTGTCGTGCCCTTATCTTATTCTGGTTTGTGTCTAGCATTTCAAAAAGATGAAATGTCTGATCTAGCAGTCTCTTTGAGCCTGTTGTGCCCTGGTTCTTCACCAGCCAGACCACTGTCGAATTGTCTGCAGCAACTAGTAGACGAGAGTTCCGAAGAACCGGCAACCAGTGAGTGATTGCTAAGATCACCGCCTCCAACTCCAAATTGTACCGTGCCACTGACCACAGCCCTGCTGCCATCTTGTCTTCCAGATGAGCGCCCCATGGTGTGACGCGTTTGCAAACAGTTGGAAGTTTGGAGGGAAGTCTGTCAAGGAGACTCCTTCGCAAACATTCGACCTGGGTCGTCCACCAACGAAGGTAGAGATGGAGACCTGCTGGGAGAGGGAACTTCACTTGCAGGTCGTCCCGTTGAATGAACGGAGCGAGAAATCTCTGCAAAGGTCGAAGCATCAGACGCCCCCTGGTGGTGATGTATTGAGCGGAGGAGAGGAGACCCAGAAGGGACTGCCATTCCCTGAGTCATGTTATCGACCAGACCTCTCTTTGCGAAGCTCTGAATATTGGACCATCTGTCTGGAGGGACCTTCACCGGGTCCAGGTCTGTGAGGAAGAACCCCTGATAAACTTAACGCGTTGAGATGGGAATAGTTGAGACTTCTCCTCGTTGACAAGCCACCCGAGTTGGTGAAGTAGATCGCAAGCAAACCGCAACTGTTTGCGTAGCACGAGATGAGCAGCGTGGCTCATCAGACAGTCGTTGATGTAAGGATCCAACTCGATCCCCCGGAGATGTAGAAACCGTGCGATCGGTGTCCAAACGGTAGGACTCTCCACTGGTAGTGAGTATTTTGAAATACAAACCTCATCTATTTTCTTTGAGGCCTGTAGATCAGGACAAGTAGATAGGCGTCCTGTAAGTCCAAGTTGGCCAGCCAGTCGTGGCGGGCTAACTTGGAACTTGGTCCAGAAACGTCATCCGGAAGTGAGGAGGCTATGACAGGTAGAGTTCGCTGAACACCGCCAGGTTGTGGATCATCCGCATCTTCTCCGAGTTCTTCTTGGGGACGAGGAAGATGGGAAAGTAGAAACCTAGGGTGCTCTAGGGATGTGACACAGTCTCTATCGCGCACTAAGTACAATAGAATCTCGATGTTGCTGGACAGATGCAGTAGCTGGGTTGGCGAATACTCGCGTGACCGGGGCAGGTTGGTCAGAGGCGGAGACCTGACTATTGGCAGTTTGTAGCCGGTCTGTAGAATGTTGGAAACGAAGGGGTCCTCTAGTACTGTCCAGTTGGGCCAGAAGACACCCAGTCTCCCGCCTACTGGTGTATCTGTAACATGGACGACTCGAGGCGGGAGTTTCCAGTCGTGTGTTCCGAGACCTTCAACATCGTCTGGACTTATACAGGGTCTTGGCCTTCTTCCCCGGAGTCGTAGGGACTCGTCCATGGGGAGCTTGGCTGTTGCCTTGGTACCGACCTCGACCGGAGTCAGCCACCTCTCTTGTTGCGACGGTACTTGTTTTAAAAGGCCCCACGGACCGACTTCCTGTGCCCTGAGTAAACGCGGGTACCTTTCCTGTTGTTGGTAGGAAAGGTGTGGGCGACCAACTTGCAGGCTTGAAATGTGAAGTCCGCCTGTGCCTCCTCTGATTGGTCCTTGAAAACCTCTAATATTGTCCCCAAAGAGAATCTCCGATGATACTTGGGCGCGCACAAGAGTCCTGCGGAACTCCTGACAGGGTTGAAGAAGGCCAGTGCGGCGGATGATGGTGTCATTGCTATGGCAGACCGCACGTTGTCCAGGATGTCCGCACAGGCCTTAGCCTGCCACTTGAAAACAGTAGCCTGGTGATCAAGGCGAGACGGGTTGTCCTCTGCGAGATCTTGGGACACAGCCCCCAACGACGAGACAAGCGCCGACAGCAAGATTAGCGTCCGCTTAAGATCGCTGTCAACATTCCTAAGCTTAATGTCCTGCACCATGTACATGGCCTGTGAAGCGTCCGAGAGCCGTCGCACCTGGTCGTCCTGGATAGCGCCAGACTGATACACTTTCATGGAATGCACTTTGTATTTATTACAAGAGGTTCAACGACTTGGTTCGATTCATCGAAAACCGGACCGGAAGACATACAATTCGATTCGATTATATATGCCTTAAATTTTGATTTGATTCATGAACTACTTACTTGCTTACACATGAAGTTTATTTCACCTAAATCATAAAAAATTGTAACATGATTTCGGTGAATCCTTGATTCTGATTGGTTGATTTGTCTATGTTGAATTACAATGAATACCCACAAATTACTTCTGGCGAACCACCGCGAACTTATATATCATGTTCACAAGATTTGGCCCGACTCAAAATGTAATTTTTCTATTTCTCTTAATATTTGCGCCTTACTCAAATTTGACAGGTGTCATTGTCATTTTCTAACTTGTGTATACCCGTATAGGTCACAAGTAAGTTTCAATATGATTTAGTTTCAAGTAACTAAAATCTTTTCAATTTTAAATTTGTCATTAGTTTGACGCCTTCTTCTATGCGGCTGTTTTTACCGAATGATGTTGTCATCGCATGACGTCATAGTGATCAAACCTTTTGACGTCACAATGCTAGCGTCATTGTCACAATGGTTTAGGGCAAGTCTAAGATTTTTGTTCCTAGGTAGTTTACCTTGTTGATGTCGTAGATAAATGTTTATCGTCATCTAAAAGGATACTTGTATATTGTGAAGTGACCATAGATGAGTGATACTGTTCGGGATTACGTGTAAATTATTACTAATGTACATATTGCGCCGAGTATTCACATTTGTTTTGACCTGGCCACACATCGTACAAAAATGCAACAGTCGCCAAGTCCTTTCCACTAAGAGATAGGTACACAAAAAGAGAGTTCGCTTTAAAACGCCTGATAACTACCGGTAATGTTACAATATCGATAAATAGTTGTGTTTGTAAAATTTCCGGGATTCATTGTTTTTCAACACCCGCACATTTCAGCGTTTATATACCTCCGGCTAACGCCGTCGGTTTTAAACTAAATTTGCAGGTGTTGAATAACAATAAATCCGGAAATTTTACAAACGCAACTATTCATCTTATAATTCACTGTTTTCTTGCTCATGGAAGCAGGGATTGGCAGGGATTGGCAGGGATTGGTATCATTAATGAATGACCGATAGATATTATGCTAGATAGGTCAATGGACCAACACATTTCATGGTACTTCTGTCAACTGAAATTGCCTTTCAATTGTCAACAACTTATTCATTTACGTATATATATTCAAATGGCAATTTCCAAAACTGCCGATAAAACAATGACAGTCCATCAAAATTCTCGGAAACACTAGCCAAAACGAAAGTGAGGCTACTCTTGTTCTCCCTCTAAACTAGGCGCCGTCTAACAGTGTTCCCATTAACCGGTAATTGCTGTTTTTTTAACGAAAAATTTGGGGGTGTACCAGTATTTTATAATCTTGTCGGTACAGTGTACCAGTAAAATCTAATCACTGATCTGAAACTTGACTAATAAACCATTTGAATTTGTTTGCAATCTTCATTTGTTTTCTTGATATTTTACGATTACCTTGATGTGTTTTAAAACTAAACCCGATTCCCTAACAAAGACAAGTTGTCAGAATATTATGAAGGGGAATCCTTTGACGTTGTGATTGAAGAATACGACACATACAGATTTATTATGTAAGGTTGAATATCTAAGTTATCTCAAGTAATATACTTTGAACAAACAAAAAATAGGTTTTTAAATCATGACCCCTGTGATCCACATTTGGAGTAACAGGGTCACCAACCTACAATTAAGAATCACCTTTGACCAAAGAGTCTCTACACAACATATCACCTTTCTAGAGTTTTACATACTTGAGATAAAGATGAAAATAGGTTTTTAGGTCGTGACCTGTGACCTAGATTGGGGTCACAGGGTCACAAAATCTACAATTTTGAATCCCCATTGGCCAAGGAGTCTGCACACAACTTTTCAACCTTCTAGACCTTTTGGAACTGGAGAAGAAGATTAAAATAGGTTTTTTTTAAAGGATGTGACCCCTATGACCACATTTGGGGTCACAGGGTCACACAATCTACAGTTTAGAATCCCCATTGGTCAAGGAGTCTGCACACAACTTTTCAACTCTCTAGACCTTTTGGAACTGGAGAAGAAGATGAAAATAGGTTTTTAAGGATGTGACCCCTGTGACCCCATGTGGGGTCACGGGGTCACGAAATCAACAATTTAGAATCCCCATTGGCCAAGGAGTCTGCACATAAAATTTCAGCTCTTTGGAGTCATTGGTTCTGGAGAAGAAGTCGAAAAAGCGAAAAGTTTACGGATGGACGGATGGACGGATGGACGGACGCCGGACACCATGCCATGCCATAAGCCCATTGGGCCTTTCAGACCTGATGAGCTAAAAAGTGTAATTTGAACTTGTAAAGTGTAATACCTGTAACTCTTGGAGAAGTTTTAAAGAATAGTTCTTAAATTTGTTTAATTACACGAGTAAGAAAGGTAATAACTTACCAAGACATACAGCATTATTTCAAATCATTGTAAGTTGCCCCCTTGCCTTCTTTAGTAGTTCTTTAATAATTTCCAACTAATGGCAGAGAGTGCCTTTTTCACTACTCATTCAATATCAATAAAGATGGTAATAATTTGTTCACATATTTGGCCTGAAGTCTGTTTTGTTCTTTCGCATCATACTAAAAATTATTTCACTGTCACAATCAGTTTCAATAACATATGTCATTTTACTTCTGACACTTGCATAATCATGAGCTATATCGAAATCTGGAAACATTTTTCTAAATGTTGACATGATCAGCTGCCGCTTTATATGGTAAGATTATTTTTCTATCAAAATCTGGCTAAATAAAACCTCTGCGAGTGCCTTGGTTAGACGGATATTTCCCTATCTGATCCTTGCTAAAAGAAGACATTGGTTCACTTGAAATGGTTTTATGTTTTAACATGCTTTTTCGTTTTAAAATTATGTTTGCATTTTATAATACCCGACAAAATGAACAAAATACGTAAGTATCACCAAGTCTAGATTCGCCGGAATTTTGGGAGTCACCTCGGGAACTGGCAGAGTTAGGAGACCTGATTCGGCTTCTGACCCCCCCGAAAAGGTTTCCCCTCGAGCCTGTTTCCCGCCCCTTGACTTCTTGCCCGGGTACTGGAGCGGTTTGATCCAGTCCTCGGTCAACCCCGCCGCAGGAGCGTTGAAGTTATTTGGCCAAGGACGATTTTTAAAGGATCTGATTTTCTTTGCAAACTGTCGCCACCTCCACAGCGTCCTTGCTGTGCCCCCGGCAGGAGGGATTCCGCCAACCTGAACGGCAGAGCACGTAGTTTCGAATGGGTGTCTAGACCCAACGACAAAGTCTTGAGCCAAAGACGGCGCATGCCCATGACTGTGCCCATCATCTGAGCCGATACCTCTACCGATTGAGATAGGAGAACCACCGAGTTGGACTCTGGGTCTCCTAAACTCCCTACTATCTCCAACTGAAGCCCCGAGAGATAGGCCCAGTGCGTGGATACCCGCACCTCCTGAGCGGCATTACGGAAGGCATCCTTGAATGACCTGTTAGCCGCAGCAGATGCGAGGCCTGCTGGGTAAAGGGAGACTGAAGGCGCCCTTTCTTGCCCAGTAAGGAATGGGTCGCGGACCCAGCAAGGGAGGTGAAGGGGAGACATACTCACCCACCCCCAGGACGTCAAACAACCCCTCTTCGCCAATCTGATACCTTTTCACCAGGTCATACTGGTGTCGATCAGCTGATGACTTATTGTCTCCGCCTCGAGGGAAGGGAGCAGGCTTAGCTGCACCTGTGCGGCCTTAGGGGTGGCGAAGTTAACACCCGGCAGGCGAAATCCAGTTGAAACAGGGGCCGGGGGCGGAATAACCACCTGAGGCAGAGCCAAAGCAATTCTATCGCGCATCTGCCTCAGGGCGAAAGCCGGTGTTAAGCGGACATTCCTAACGTCCACCTTGTAACATTATTACACGGACATCCAATTGACCTAACACCGGTGTACCGGAAGTACCAGTCTCCCAGGACACCGGGCAGTGGTGTGCATGATTTGAAATATGTCAAACGACTATCTTGTACCCTCTCAGTAATAAATACTAACAAACACAAAAGTGTTTCATTGAACGGCTATAAATAAAGTAGCCATACAAGAACCGGGCAACGTAAACGATTCGTATCCTGAAGGAAAAGGAATCGACACTCATACACAGACATGCCAAGTTTCATTTGGTCCAACCAGGTAGATCTACCTGGTTTCAAGGTTCCAACCAGGTAAATTTCTGAATTGCCCCGCCGTCGTTTTACCGATCAACAAAGATTTACTTCTTCACTAATTATATTATGTCATATTTAGATATTCTAATAATTTTACAAACACATTTTCTCTTTTAAATCAATGCAGCAGATTCTTTGTTTATTTTAATTGAGGAATTTAGTTTATTTATAAATAAATTCAATTCAAAATTTACAAATAATCTGTAATTATTGTATTGCTGTCTTTCATGATATTAACCAATGCAAATTGACAGTTTTAATTAACTGTCATGGTTATAAATTTTAAAATAATATTTTGATGGTATAAATGCTGAGTACAAACCAAAACATTCCTGAATTAAGCAAGCACTGTACTGGTAATAAAATCCACTGTTTTATGTTTGTTTCATTCTCCAATAAAAAAAATACTGTTGGAATTGAACCTTAGAAACTAGCTTATGCCTCTTGGTTCAAGTTTATATTTTCATCAAAATGCTAATCAAATGACAGAAATATATCATATCATGCAACCAAGTCCCGTAAAACAATTACCAGTCTCTACGGTGATAGAAATCTATCCTGCGATATACTTGTTACAAAGGGTGACCTAGTTTCACCTTTGACCTTGTTTACGACATCTGAGACATTTGATTGGCCAACCTTTCACCTTACATAAACCTATTCCAGGAAAAGCAATGTTTTGTTTCCGGTTGCATGGTATACTTTACATTGTTGCAATTTGATAATGTAATTCATAAATCAGACATTAAATTGTCACATAAAACTTGGTTATTTGACTTTGAGGTCAAAATATGTAGGGTGTTAGTTACGTGAAATTAATTGATGTTGAAAATCAAAACACGTGGTCGGGCAATCTCATTGCTATTCTATCCGATAACAGTGAAAACACATTTTCAGGTAGGATTTGACAATTTTGTAGTTCTATTATATTACTTATTAGGTTTTAGCAAGACTTATAATCAGTAAATATTGATTATATAGCATTATCCTTGATAAATTTCTCACTACTAACTGAATAAGTTAGGAAGTGTGAACAATATTTCACCGCTCATTTATCGATTAGTATGTCTTGTTGTGACCAGCGCACGTGGTAGAGTTGATTTCAACAATATTTTTGCTACAAAAAACTGGTTGTCTTCCAAAATTAATCTTGCTGCATTATGAGTGGATATTTTACAAGTCTTTTAATGTTTATTTTGTTACATTGCTTTAAATTTAAATTTTTATTTTATTTTTTGAAAACCCGGTAGAAAATACCTCCAACTCGGTAGCCCGGTAGAATGGTCTAGAAACTGATAGTCTACCGGGTAAACCGGTAGACTTGGCATGTCTGCTCATACAATATAATAAATAAGTGGAAAGTCCAGATTGACCAAACTAAATCGATCAACAAATCTGGACGAAAATTGGAACGGTTTTCCCGCCACATGCGAGAAGCAAAGTTACAATTAACACGAAGCTATTGCTAGAAATGCGAAACCATTCGACTCTACTGAAAGAATGTAGAAGTTACCACACAAACGGATTCTTTCTGGGACACCTATTCAGTCGAACTTATCAGCAAAACTTGCGAGAAAAAACTTTGTGCGTCTGTTCCTGAGATTGACAGATTGAAAAGTGGTGAGAATAGAGTTATCCGCCCTTGGCGGCATGGCAACCACCAGGGGTTTGGGCTCAAGAGGGGTGGTCCAAAGTAGGATTTTTTACTTTTTAATCATTTTTTATGTGGAAAAAATAGTTACAACCTGTCATATACCTAAAATAACCGATTTTATGCAATAATTACCCCAAGGAGGATCCCTTCTGAGAAAGAATCTACTTGCTGGCGTTTTTAACGAAAAGGCTTACTGTTTAATGACTATTAAATTTATTTATGAGTATACAATTACAATATTAAAATGATTAAGGAAACGATCAAAGCTGAAATATTACGAGTAAACAGACGAGCATACTGACCAAATCCCGGTACCGGACCAGGCATGGAGTACAAGGGACCCTTTTTCCTCTTCACCACCATCTCCTCCGGGCCGTTCATACACGAGCACACTGACCAACTCCCGGTACCGGACCAGGCATGGAGTACCAGGGACCCTTTTTCCTCTTCACCACCGTCTCCTCCGGGCCGTTTCAACCAAGTGCACTCTTCTATAAAACAAAACAATGTGGGGATTCAATGTTTCGGTAATGATGTAGCAGGTCTTGAATCATTTTTAACAATAGATTAGCTGATTCAAATAACATGTACAAGAGATGTTTTAAAACTTTTAAAGCATTTGCTGCTAAATACCATTTTCAGCGCTGTAGTGGTAAGCATTGGCTGAACAATGCAGTTACATGACATCAAAACATTTGCGGTGGTCTTTGTTTGCAATAAGATAATGAGTTCCTTAAAGATTCGACATTAACATTGCAGCAACTAATTGGAAGCAGTGATGTGCACATTCATTGGTATTTACAAGATAAAGTATCAGTTGGTCATGATCAAAGTTGATGTAGGAACAGTCACATATTCCTTCCTAAGATTGTTCACACACCTGGTAGTTGCCGCACGTGTAGACTTGACCGCTGGTCAGTAGGATGACGGTGTGGTAGCTGCCGGCCGCTACCTGTACAGCTGCTAGAGGGAGGGAGGGGAATCTTGCTTGGACTGCCTCTGTGGGGAGAAGAAACACATACATCTTAAACTTTTATCAATTCTAGATGTCGTTCCACAAAACACTTAGAACCAAATGTACAGTTACAAAGATTAAAGGAATGAGTTAAAATTGATTGCAACTCGAGTATTGTCGAACAGAACCTGAGAGAACCTGAGAAAAAGCTTTGGCTAAAGCTAGTTTTTTTAACACAATTTTCCATCTGTTCTTTGCAATATATTTCATCAATAAAGAATGCACATTAAAAATCCTGTACAGTTTAATAAACTGATTTTTTTTTATTCCGGAAACTGTATTCTGTCGTTCATTTGCTAAACATATTTGCCCAAGAAGACAGTACCCAACTCCTGTGTCCCCAAGAACGAGTTGTCCTTGATGGTTGCTGTCAAAGGTGTACACAACTCCGTTCTGTAGCAGGACAACTGGAATACAAAAGGGAAAGTTTATGGTTTTAATAATTATAATTCTACTTGTAAAGCGCTGAATACATGCACAACACCTGCTCTAAGTGTAAAACTGTTCGAGAATTACCTTGAGAAGGCACGGCTAAATAAGAAGATATTTGAACGAACCTGTAGAGCTTCTAGATTATTTGAGTAATATCTTCCGTAAGGTACCTTTGCAATTCAATCTCCAATTGAAGATAACACGATAGTTGTAAATATTCCACGACATATTTAAAATAAAAAACCTACTTGATGACGAACCATTCCCGCTCAGTCGATCAACCTCCCCCAATGCAATATGCTTTGCTATGCTTCACTTTCAAACCAATCTAGAGATTTAGACAGAATGAAAGGGGTGGGATTAAATAGAACGGGAGGTGTACCTTACGGAAGATATTATTCAAATAATCTAGAACCTCTACAGGTTCGTTCAATTATTTTTCGTAATATCTTCCGTAAGGTACCTTTGCAAGTAGTCTACCAAAGAAAAGGCAATGGTAGTGGCATTCTGTCTAACCAAAAGGTAAAAAACCTCATTAAGAGCACTTAATTAAAAAATTGTTCTTGATTTACTCACCAGCGTTAGCGTGACGAAAGGCACGGCAGGCGAGCGAGGTTGCAGGGTAATGGGGTCGGAGTACAGACCAAGCTGAACACAGCGATTACAGTCATTTTTTAGCCTAAAAATCCCCCCCCCCCTTTTTGGGGAAAAGGAGTTAGCGGGGAGAAAAATATACCCGCTAATTGAAATCCACCAAAAAAGACAGAAAACCTCTGACTTGACAGTGCAGTACGTGAGGTGTCAAGTGACCTCAACAAAAGTTAGGGGTGATTGAAAGTGCATGGATAAAACAGTGAAAACAATAAAATAACCCACAACCACAAAAAAAAATTGTATAATGATAAAAAAAAAAAAAAACGAGAAATCATTCCATCAGAACTAAGAACTCTGCCCGCCGGAGAGAACTGTCTGAACAAACCGAGCATGCTCCCTAGAGTGCTTGTCGAATTGGTAGAGCTTGATGAACGTACTCGGCCGGCTCCAAATTGCCGCTGAGCAGATCTCTTCGATGGGCAGAGCTGCAGAGAACGCCTTAGACGTTGCTACTGCTCAAAGGAAATGAGGCGGGGACATTCCCGTGTGAATGTAGGCCATGTAAATGGTGGAAACCAACCATCTGGAAAACGTTTGTTTGCTGGCTGGCAAACCCGCTCTTCCACCACCATAGCAGCAGAACAGCTGTTTATCCTTGCAGATGTCCTTCGTACGCTTGATGTACAATCTCAGTGACTTGCGAACATCAAGCACATGCGTGCGAGAATTCACTGAGGTGCTAGCCGAGGTGGCTTGACGTAGGACTGGGAGTTCAACGAGAGCTGTCACATGAAAAGTGTGGTCGACCTTGGGACGGTAATCGGTAGTCTTATGCTGACTCTGTTCTTGTGGAAGACAGTCAGCTCGGGATCGGCAGACACTGCATGAATATCGCCTACCCGCCTACCGGAAGTAACCGCCACCAAAAAGGCAGTCTTCCAACTCAAAATCTGGAGGGACAGTGAAGACGGGGACTGAAAGGCTGTCCCAGGCAGCCAGTCCGAGACAACAGAAAGGTCTCAGACTGGGTTAAGTCTTCTGACAGTAGGTCAGATTCTGTCCACACCTGCTAAGAATCTCTGAACGAGAGGATGCGCCCCCAAGAGCGCCCCGTCGACAGGGATATGGAACGCTGATATAGCTGTCCAATACCCTCTAACTGTAGAGGCGGCAAGGCCAACCTCAAGTCGTGACTGAAGGAACTCAAGCACAGTGACTAGAGTCGTAGAAAAGGGATCGAGATCCCCTCTATCGACACACCAGTGCGCGTAGCAGGCCCATCGATCCTCATACTGAATGTTTGTGGATCACTCCTTGAAGCCAGAATTGTGTTTGCAACTGGTGCAGGAATTCCGCTCTCCTGGAACAAAGGCCAAGCCACCCACTATATCCTGAGACAGTAGACCTGGACGACACGGTAAGAGCACGGGTGGTTGCAAAACCCTCAGAGCAGAACCTGGAACCAAATCTGAGATGTCCACAGAGGTGCTAGAAGCACTGGTAGCCATGCAGGTTGAAAAAGATGTAACAACACCTTGTGTATCAGAGGCACTGGTGGGAAAGCCCACAGGACTGGGTCGGGGACGCGCAAGCAGAACACCAGAATCTGATTCGTCACTCCAGTGGCAAACAGATCCACCTGGAACGACCAGTACAACTGGGAGATAATCCCGAATATCTCCCGATCGAGCATCGGGCTAGGAATCGACGGGACAAAGCATCTGCTCTGATGTTGTCCACCCCCGGGAGATAGACTGGGATTACCAGGATGTTGTACAGGTCGCACCACAGTAGGAACTGCCACGCTTCCTGAAGCAGCGACGGGGATACTGTGCCACCCTGCTTCTTAATGTATGCCATAGCGGTTTGATTGTCCATCTCGAGACGGACAACCTGACCCCTGACCTGAGGCAGGAAGCACTGAAACACCATTCTGACTGCTCTCAACTCCAGCACGTTTATGTGCAAGGAGGTCTCCTGCTCGGTCCAGAGACCCGAAGCAGTGAGCTCGTTCAATACTCCTCCCCATCCCGCGAGTGAGGCGTCTGTTTGGACTGTGAGAGAAGGGGTAGGAGTCTCCAGAGGGAAGCCCCTGGTGAGATTCCCGACCTCTGTCAACCACTGAAGGTGGGGTGTCAGCCACTGTGGAGTGACAAGAACTGTCTCGTAACTCTCTGCATGAGTCCAAAGACTCGCAAGGGCATGCTGAATGGGTCTCATTCTCAGACGAGCCCGCCAGACAACATTTAGCGTCGCTGCCATAACATTTCCATTTCCCGTCGAAGGAGAACGTGAGGAACTTCCTGAACTCGGGGTGCATAGGAACGTGCAGATATGCGTCCTTTAGGTCTATTGAAGATAGCCACTCCCCTGTTCTCACAGATGAGATCACTGAATGCAGCGTCTCCATCTTGAACGACGGTACTACAATAAACTTGTCCTTCTTGGTTACAATGAAATACGTCGAGTAAAAACCCGCATTTTCTTGACCCTCGATAGCCGATTTGTCCAGCAAGGCTAGGAGCTCGGTTCGAAGCATGCTGGCCTTCTGGGATGCAGGCACCGGTGTATGCCTGACACCCGAGAAGGAGGGGGGACCATGGTTCCGCTGAGGGAGATGGCCATCCCTGAGAGGTCTTCTCCCACTCGTGAATAAACAGACTCAGTCGGCCACCAACAGGAATCTGCGGCAAAAGGCAATGAGTACCGGCCCCTGGCAGTGTCTCTACTGCAGGGGGCAGGACCACCTGGTGCACCCACGGAAACTGACGGCCTATTGGGAAGTCTTTTGCTTCCCCCTGGCGGCCCAAAACTGCGAATTTTCTCCCCTGCCTTTGTTGCCCTTCTTGCTTTTGCTCTGCTGAAACATGGGCGTCTTCCATGATTCAGTGTTCTGAGCCGGCTGATCAGAGTAAGCATTGGCAAGGACAGAGGGGCGTTTTTTGGTCGACTTAGGTTGCTTCTCCTACAAGGTTTTTGTTTCCTTGATGAAAGCCACTGCGTCAGCGGCCTCCTTCACTACCTGCTTCGTGTTCGGGAAGAGGGAGCCCCCCAATCCTGAACTGAAGTGCTAGTAGTGCTGATTTGGATATTTCGAGCACGACAGCCAGAGCGTGTGCAGGCCCATAATGCGCACATCCCCTGGGAAGCACAGCTGATGCTGTCCCTCGCCAGGAAACCATGGATTTCTGTCAGCTGCGCCGGGAGTGAGGGCTGAGAGCTCACACTCGAAACCGGACCAGCTTCCCCTGCATCGTAGCAAGGTAGGCTGACTGTACGGCCAGTCTCAGCTGTTGGGCTGCGTTCCAATACTGCTCCTCAAAGGAACGGTAAACAGACTTTAGCGTGAGACCGGACATCCGGAAAGGCGGCAGCTGCCGGCCCTTCTTGGACTGAGCCAAGGTGGGGTTAGACCCCACAAGGGTGACGGAAGCATACACACACTCGTCCACCTCTGGAACACCAAAGAAATCCTCCTCCCCCATAGGGTACTTCTTATTCAGTTCGGGTAAATCGAACTTGGTACGAGTACCCGACAGGAGAGGATCGATCATCTCTGTAACCAGAGACGGCAGCCGAGTCTGCAGCGAAGACGTCACCCGGAAGGCGGAACTCAGAAGAGTCCGACGACTCGACAGGGAGGACTGTTTGCAGGATAGCCTGTGCAAGCTTCTCCCGAATCTCCTTCATGGATTTGTCAAACGTTATTATTGGAACAAGAAAAAAGTGAGCATGGCTCACATACCCCCGCCATCCGCTATCCGTCCATTGAGAATTATAGATGTGAAGGTTACTATGTTTAAAAAACAGCTTCAAGCATCATAATATTGTCCAAAATAATTTTAGGAACTGACTGTTATTACAAATTTCATTCACCCAGATGTAATATTTTTCAGGTAACTTAATTTTTCCCATTAGGGCATCACACCGGTAATTTGTACCAAGTTCAATTACAGATTCAAGGGCTTCACAACTCCGTAAAAAATAATATTTCGGAACTGGACTGTGAACTCGATGAAGAGTGTCATCTGGACTACCTACATGTAAAATTTCATTCACCTAGATGTAATAGTTTCCGAGAAAACTTGTCCCCATTGGAGCATCACAGTTCTTTTGGTACCAACTTCAATTTCGGATTCGAGGGCCATAACTCCGTAAATAATAATATTTCGGAACTGGTTTTCGAACTCGATGAAGAGTATCATCTGGACTACCTCCATATTAAATTTCATTCACCTAGATGTAATAGTTTCCGAGAAAACTTGTCCCCATTGGAGCATCACAGTTCTTTTGATACTAAGTTCAATTTTGGATTCAAGGGCCATAACTCCGTAAAAAATAATATTTCGGAACTGGTTTTCGAACTCGATGAAGAGTATCATTTGGACTACCTCCATATTAAATTTCATTCACCTTGATTTTATAGTTTCTGAGAAAACTTGTCCCCATTGAAGCATCACAGTTCTTCTGGTACGAAGTTCAATTTCGGTTTCAAGGGCCATAACTCCGTCAAAAATAATATTTCGGAACTGGTTTTCGAACTCGATAAAGAGTATGGTCATGAGTACTCACAACCAAAATTTCACCTAGGTTGAACAGTATCCGAGAAAACTTGTCCCCATTGAACACAATAAAACTAAGTCCAAAAAGTGACGTTTCCATCGAAACGACAAAAAATATCAATCTCAGAAAATTGAAAATTGTCTGTGCGCGATCGGAAGAACATGGTTAACATCTGTACAAAATTTGGTTGATGTACCTTTGACGTTTTTTGAGAAAATTGACCGGACGGAAGGACGGAAGGACGGACGGAATGACCGCTATATACCCCCCCCCGCTTACTTCGTAACGGGGGTATAATTAGCCTGAGGCTAAGCATATCAAGCTACCCACCCTGGTTGGGAATAAAGTGTACCCATCCCTTTTCTTTGGGGCGACAATCACCTATTCTTTAAATAATGATTATCTCGCACTACACTTTCGGGGGTGTACACAGGTGGGATCATGTGAGATACACGTGATTTGGTAAGAAAAATCTTTAAATAGCGTCAAAACGGAGCAACATGCTAGATTGATTAAGCCGAGGGCTTAATGAACAAGATGTGTTTGTTAAACACGGATGCCCCCGGATATACCAAAGTTATGGCCAAGGTTAAAATATTCTGAATATTGTCCACTGCGGCAAGGTCAAGGTCACAAGGTTAAATATGATGACCTCATCTGAAAGGTTTCATCACAAGGTATGCACATGCCAAGTATGAAAGCCCTAGCTCTGAGCAATCCAAAGTTATGGCCAAGGTTAAAGTTTTCTGAAAATGTCAATTACGGCAAGGTCAAGGTCACCAGGTCAAATATGATGACCTCATCTGAAAGGTCTCATCACAAGGTATGCACATGCCACGTATGAAAGCCCTAGCTCTGAGCAATCCAAAGTTATGGCCAAGGTTTAAGTTTTTGTGGACAAACTCACAGACGGACAGACAGGCGGACAGACAGACAGACAGACAGACAGACAGACAGACGGACAGGTGAAAAACAATACACCCCCTGAATCTCCGATTCGGGGGCATAAAAAGTAAACATATTGTCAGTTTAATTGAAATTCAAGATAGTAAGTGAATTTTCAGGCATGCCGACAAGGCACAGCTGTACAATTTTACTCATGCCCTATGACATTTACGATACAACCAGTGCAAGTCTAGCTTGCCACGTAAATATCTACCGCATGGTTAATCACACAAGGTGTGAAAAAACGAAAATTACAACATATGAGATAAAAATAAATGCGGTAATATAACGCCTTTGCGAGATAACTAAATTCATCACACATACATATATCTTTCTCTGTCATTTTCTTAACAAAACGTTTTTTGGTGAACTCTCTTCGAAGGAACGTTTTGCTTGCAACGACGATAGATTAAAAGTGAAGCGGTTTGGGTAAGCCATCACGATTTAAGTCCCTACCCTTACTATTGTATAGGGGGCGCGTGATCGACTGAGCGGGAATGCTTCGTAGGTTTTTTATTTTAAATATGTTGTGGAATATTTACAACTATCATGTTATTTTCAATTTGAGATTGAATTGAAAAGGAACCTTACGAAGATATTACGAAAAATAATTTAACATTTTTGAGTAAATGTCATTTTTTATACTTACCTGGTTGAAAAACCAACATTGCCCAACGCTTCCCCCTGAAGCGTTCCTCAAAACAGATCACACAGAATAAAAAGGGACGCTACCCGGTATAGGTGGCGCTCGAGCCACGTGACATCAGTGACATCATCATTGCCTAGTGCAAGCGAGCACCAAACCCAAAACCAAAGAGGGGAGGAAGGGCGGGAACTAACGAGCGTTGGTTTTTCAACCAGGTAAGTATAAAAAATGACATTTACTCAAAAATGTTAAATTTTTTACATACTTATCAGGTTTGAAAAACCAACATTGCCCAGATTACCACAGCAAGGAGGTGGCCTGAACCGAGTCACGTGCGCCGCCGAGACGCGTCGCTATGAACCCTTAGTCTGGCACGCCGGAGCACCGGGTGGGAAGAAGCCACAAAAATGTGGAAAACCACCCCTGCAGAGTGCAAGCCAAGAGAACGAATGCGGATTCTTGAATTGAGTGTACGGAGGCCGTTAAGCCATCCCAAAAGGACAAACCTACGCTCAACCTCTATATATCCGCCCAGTCAATATCACCTGGCTCCTGCAATCATGAGAAACTAAGTCTGAATACCCGAAGAGGCCATGACAATGAATTATCAGCTGTAAAACCCCGTTTAGATGGCGTCTCGATTACCCCTCTTTCCCCACCCATGGCCAGCTGGATAGAATCTACAGAACAAGACACCAAACTGGTCCACCCTACTAGCCTCGGCCTCATGATGGGTACGGTACAACCATCGAGCATCCACTCACCCTGTTCTCTCTAAGAAAACACAAAACTGGGAAAATGAGAGAAAATGGTGGGAATACATAATAATTCTCGCCTTTGCCTAACTGTTGAGAAAACACATTTACCCCTGCCGAGCCAGGAGTGGGCCAGGGTGAAGTGCTTCAGAGGTAACCCTGACCTGACAATATTGACTCTCGCAGCTCAATAAATGTCTGCCTTTTGTCATCTGGTAGTAGATATGCCTCCCTGTTTGAATCAATAAGGAAACCTAAGTATCGCAGACAGGAAGAAGAGACTAGCACTCTTCTTGAGTGACAAAGTGTAGCCCAGAGCTGTGAGAACTGAGAGCATGGAACGTGACACCTCCTCTCTATCATCTATGTACAGGGAATTACGTATACCAAGTGACCTCAAATGAGAAGTTGCCACCATTCCTATAGACTGATAAATGTATGCGGTGGCTTTCCAGCCAAATGGTATAGCAGTGTAAGACATAATCCACCCCCCAAACTGTATCCCAAAGTATATGTGTGACTCCTCAGTCAACATGATATGACTGTATCCCAATTTGTCATCACATGACACCATCCTGGCATCCTTTGCTATCATCCTATGAGTATCTTTTAACGTGTCAAGCTTAAACGGCAAGTCTTTAACCCATAAATTGATATATCTCTCATCGTGACACATCTGAGGCGTAGATGGCTCAACGACGATAGGCATTATTACCTTTGGCAAACTCTGACATTCCCCTACCCTACCCCAGACTCTTAAAGACCCATCTTTTATGCTCTCTAGACAGTGACAGCTCTGAAGCTATAAATTTCCCAAAAGGCTGACAACCTCTGCTATTTTGAAAACACAGTCCTTTCGGTATGTCACAGTTGTAGGACTTACCCTGGAAATTTCCCTTGAAATGTCGAAAGAAGCTAACTGCATCAACCTTTCCCTGTATCCAAGATAAAACCTGACCATTCTTATCATCAGATATATTCTCCCATTCCTGTACATGCTTATGTACTTCACCAGCTACAAAATTATCAGGATCCCTAACCTGCAAAGACTTAACATCTCCTATCTTCCTCACATCAACACTATCACTGGCTGGGGAAAAGGTATCACCCCCAAGTGTCAACCATACTGGTTGCTTTCTAACAGCATTCATAGCATCTATAGGATCAAACTTCACCTCTCTCTCCCACCCTGGAACCTCAATCCGTTCGTCTACTTCCTCAGGTGTAAAGCTCACCTGTGGAAAATTACCATAAATTACCACAAATAAGGGAATTCAAATACCCAAAGCACCCAAAATTGACAACATTGGGGTCAAACCTTTTCCCCAGCCCACGTGAATCAAAAGATCCACTGAGACTAAAATGTCCCGGGCCACCTGATGCGACAAACTGTCCCAGAAATGACAAGCCCCTCGTCTGGGTATCCCTCGAGCACTCTGACCCTGGGAGCCCCCAAAATGGACCAGAACCCCTGCCCACCCCCAAAATAGGGGTTGGGGTGCAAGAAAGGATAACCCACCCCCCTGGAAAATAATGAGGTGAGGGCGGAGGCCCATAAGCATTGTGAAGTGGGGACAACATATCTGTTTTACCCTTGTCGGAATCCGGTTTAAACTCTGTTTCAATAGGCTTTGTGTCCACCCGTCTCAGCTAATGCACTTTGCCAGTGCTCTAGAAACTGCATCTGAGGCTGTCCCTCCCAACACCTGCAACACTAAGCTAGCGATGTCTACCTTCCCCTGGTGTTTCGACGCCTGGCGACATAACTCCGAAAAAGTTGGAGCCTCCCCATGCCCAGTTCTTTCCGCCACCCTAGCCAGTTCATCTAGCGTTACTAAAATTAACGCCTCACTCGGCGCATCCTGCAGGGCAAGCGCCCTCACCTTATCCCTCAAGGAAGAAACCTCGTCCCGTGCCTCCTCCTCCAGCCTCGACACTCGGTGCTCCAACTCCAGCCTGGATTTCTTCTTCCATGGCTCGTCAGCCAGTGACTGCGGGTCTGGGATCTCCTGAGGTGTGCCCTGAAAAACACACAGCAACTAGGTGAAACAACAAATCATAATACTGAGTCAGGGTGGCCCAGTTAACACTAGGGCTGAGTATCTTGGAAAATCTCACGATACGATATGTATCACGATACAGACAGACGATACAGAATGTATCACGATACATTGTTTAAAGTATAACGACATGCATATTTTGTGAAATTTTCAAGATGGTGGAAATTTTGTGTTATGAGATGATCGAAAAAATCGAAGATTAAAACATTTTTTTTTCTAAAAACATTTATTTATTAATCAGATTGCTTCATGCTTACTGTAGTTACTGTTACTGCACAACACTAGCTGGTTTTATAGTGTTCACTTAGTGTTTCTTTTCATTTTTTAGTAAGTAAAATCTATTTTGAGTGTATCACGATACAGGAAGCTCACGATACAATAATCACGATTTCCCAAGCTACGATTGTATCGTAGGTATCGATGAATCGTTACAGCCCTAGTTAACACCTCCTTCAAATACAAGCTTCTGATATTGCAATACTGTCAACCATAGGGTTCAAATCCATTGGCCAATATGCGACAAGTGACCCCACTTATATTATATTTTTTCAGAGGTAACAGGTGTCCGCTAAGGAGTACCAGGTCCATGATATGTCAAAGAGAATTTAAATGAATGAATGAAAATGATCTTACCCACTTTATAGCTAATAAATTATTATCCAAATTATGAAATACTTCAATTGCAATAAACCAAAAATAATTACAATGTTTTACAAACAGCATGCATTAGGATAACTATTCACAAATCACCAAAGTCAAGGTAGTGTTGTGTGTTTTCATTGACCCTCTGTTACGGAAAGTTGTATCATTGGAATATGTAAAAGTTGTTGCTCCATAACATCACAGAAAATCTGAAATATCATTAACTATGATACTGTCTCATATGCTTCACTAGTATGCTCAATACATCTCATGCAATAACTGACAAAATCACAAAACAATTGAACCAACGTTACCATTGAAAATGGATGTCATGAGACATAGCCCTTATCTACCTCAAATATATTTTGCAGTAAAATAATAATAAAGTAGCAAAGAATTTAAGATGGAAGGGTGTAATCTTTAAAGATAAGCCATGGTGAAAAGAAAGAAATGGCAATCAACTAGAAAGTCTAGGGCATAATAATAGAGGATAGATTAAACATTTTGCAGTGAATTTACTAAACCTTCGAAGAAAGATTTACTAAATCTTCAAAGGAAGACAGACAAATGGGAAGTAAACAACCACTCGCACTCTCTCGTGCAGATCCGGAGTGTACATTCGCCCAAGCTCGATATCTGTCTTCCGAGCGCTGTGCTAAAAATAGCACACGTGTAAGAGCTAAAATGCCTAAAAGTAAGCGGAGAGTGCCTGTGAACTCTTCCTCCATAGAAATTGTGAAGTTTCTCAGTACTCACGGCCGGAAGATCCTGACTCCTTGGCTGTCCCATTTCATTCGCCAGGACGATGGCGAGGTGGCACGCAAGTCGCTTGTGGTCCATGTCATCCGCCTTCCCCGCCATGCTCAACATCTCGACGATCGTCGATGTCCTCCCCTACCTAATAAAATATTAGCCGATGTAAATTTCAGTCAATAATATGTAAATGTGACACAACTGGGACATGTTCATAATGTTGATTACTATTCAAGACAACTGCAAAATGTTTTAAGTTTTAAAAAAACTTTACTGTAGCTATTTATAAAGTAAAACAAAATTTGTTCACAAACAAAAAGATGATAAATTTATCTTAATCAAACTTCAATCTTATCTTACCAGTCCCCTGAACCTATCATCAATGTCTTCCTTCGAGAGTTTGGACGTGTCTACTCCCTGGGCGAAATGGGCAAGCTGTTTCACAGGGACTGGGCCCGTGGAGTCCCTGATCCTTTTTACCAGGTGGAGCCCAGCCCCTTTCCCCTCCAGGGAATGCCTCTTCTTTAGTGTGGTAGTGCCCACCATGTTGTTCTGTAACAAATGGTTAAATACAAGTAGACCAAATTCGAAACTATGAGGAGACTACAATTTCTACAACAGTATCGGCTTTGTGACAGTCTGATTAAAATCGACAGTTTTCCGCGGAAAAACAATATGCAAAAATAGTGCATCTACCGGGATACGAACTCATATCAGTCGTAGGTTCCACGCCAAACCATCTGAAAACAGCCCATAGACTCGCCTGTTCGAGTGCAATTCAAGCAGCCAATCAAAAGATGCCCAACAAATACTTTCGGTGCGAGAAGCTAGGGGCAGATAACTCCAAACAGCTATCCTTTTGTCTGTTCCAAATGCTTTCAAAACAGCGACCGCTGAAATGCTATGATGTGATTGGTCAGCTATTTGACTGGGCTTTGGCTGCGCTAAACTGATTCGGAACACACGCCTATACGGGATGTTTTCAGACCTTGTGGCGAGGAATCTACAGAACCTGTTCGTATCCCGGTAGATATATTATTTTGCAAATTGTATTCCTCGGAACAAGGTCGATTTTAATCAGACTGAGCTTTGTGACTTCATGACTGCAAACTATTGTTACGTCATAGAAAATGTACGAAGAAAGGACGTGCTTGGGCCACTCGAACAAGTTGTATTTTCCTCAGAGAGCAAGAAAATACTGAAACTACTTAGCGCTATTAAAGTTCTATTAAAGTGAAAACTAAAGCATGGTTTTCCAGAACCCACACCGATTTCTACATCAACAAAAGGCACTCAAGGTCAACCAGACCTGGGCTACGTGTCAAGAGGTAGGCCTACATACCAACAGTCGGCATAGGGCTGACGAAATTTGTAACATAGACAACATTAAATCCAAAACACAATCTCTAAAAATTCACGTCGAAAATCGCGAACAGGCTACAGGGAACTAAAACATCATGCACCCGACACGGCACAAAAAACTCTCTCACGCTACCAACGTGGCCGCCATTACCAGGTCTAACGTGACCAACACGTTACCGACCGAAACTCTCCAAATTTCATCCCGACAACCCTCTGTCACCAAGACAGGAAATCAACATGGCCACCAAGGCCTTAAACCAGCCACCAAGGCAAAATTCCCCCCTTGGGAATTAAAAATATGACGAAAACTATAGTTACCCGATGCTGGCCAAAAAACGTGTCTAGCCGTCAGGCGGTCAAATCCAAAAAGAGGCTGATTTCACGTTTCACCGCTAGGCGCCGCTGACGCTCTCATCAATATCTTTGGGTTTTGTCAATTAAGAGATTTTGCCCCAAAATTATTTAAATATGCATATTATTTGTACCTGAGCACTTGAACATTAACTTGACTTGGCAGCTATGCAAGGTTATGCCTTGGGTTGTAACTAACTGGGCAAAGAGAGGCCTCATCACAGCTTCGGTGTACAGTGGTTCTTGAAGAGAAGTTGAAAATGTAAAAGTTTACAGATGGAGAAGGAAGATCCTGGAGTGACCCAATAACTTATATATTCAAGGAGAGGGTATTCTAAGTTCCTTTCTCTCTATGTGAATAAAATATGTTTAAATCAGTGACCCAGTGCCTTATATAGACCTGATGAGCTAGAGAAAGGCATACATTTGAACATGAGGTCATCAATTATTAATGGCTGCAAAAGACATGACCAGAGCATCAGGTTATGTTATTATTTGTACCAAATCTGTCTCAGTCTTTGAAAAGTTTTTGAGAGATACAATGTAGACAAGAATTTTTAAAAGTGAATAATATAAAAATTAGGTCATAGATTATTAATTTCATCAATAGGCACAATGACATCTACAGTCTGGGGTCAAAAGTTATTCTCCACCCTAGCTTTTCCCATAGACTTACATGTTAATTAACCTTTGCAAGAATATTTTTCATAATTTAAGTTTAAGTCAAATTGTTGTAAAATGCAACCAACATCTTTGAAAATATGTTAGCTGTGCATCCGTAATTTCGTTCTTCATTATGTTGTAGGGGTGACTATTGACCCAAAGAGACTATTGCGATAGCGATACTCTACTACCACTTACTTTTGCGATAACAATAGCGATAGACTATTGTAACTCACTATTGCAAGAACCATTGTGATAAGGTTTTTCATACAAATACGCAATAATCAGCTAGATTTTTTACCGGTTTTAGTCAAAATGTTTAATTGATGTAAGGACTATGGAACCAAAATCGGTAAAGAAATCATAAATGAAAGGACTTTTTGTCATTTTGCTATTTCCTATCTCTTTTGACATTTTAAAATGAAAAATCTTGAATTAAATGCAGTGAGGCTTGTGAAAATCATTCATAATTAAGGGAAATTTAATAGTTTTGATAGTATCGATAGTTAACCTTACTATTGCGATAGCGATAGTGTTTTTGTATATACTATCAATATAGTACTTTTGGCAAGCCAACTATTACAATGCATCGATAGTTCGATGTATTGTTACACCCCTATTATGTTGATCACTCCTCAAATGACATCCAACTGAAGAACGTATAAACAAGTTCATGTACCAATGTCCCATTGGCCGCCATGCTAAAGAGCCATCATGGATGTTAGTGTTTCACATTTTTGGAAAATATACTAACGTCATTCGCCAGAGAAATCTTTTATCTACAACATGGCATATGTTAAATAATGTTCATATCAAGACAATGTAATGAAATTTGGTTTCAAAGAGAAGTACCACTTTGACAAGCGCCCGCTAAGGGTATCTGACGGCATATAAACAGAATCTCCTTTTTTACATAATACGTACTACACAAACAGTAAGCGCTTCCGAAGTGTCAAGGCTCGACTCTAGCGCAAGTTGCCATAACAGCCCATGTGCTGCACGTGCTGCACATGTCTCTCTTGCAAGTTACCCTCGTCACAAATTATTGAATGTGACGATTGATTTACAAACAATGTTTCTAAATGTCATGAGAATATACACATTATTGCCTGTTTAATATACTTTTAATTGAGATAAGACCAGCAAATTATGACAAATTTTACTCATTAATTATAAAATTCAAGAAAAATACCTAGTTGGGTAAAACAATTATTCCAGTATCTGTAGCAAATACATAATTAAATGAAATGGTAAATAAATAACCGCCTAAAAAATTATATATTTCTTTCATTGCTCAGTCATAATTTTTTGTATTCTTTCGTGTCTTTGTTTACTGTGTGTGAGCTAGACCATAATGCTTTGCGCTTGAAAATAATAGACTAGGTCTATATTTAGACAGGAAAACACCTTTAGTAATTAATGCAATTTCTCGGCTTATTTTAAGTTGGAAAAATTTGGGAATTAAGTGTATTTATTTCAGGAAGATAGATTTTTGGCAAATTTTCGACATGTTGATCAACATCCTTGATGGCTCTTTAAAGTATTGAGGTACTATGATGTATATGGTAGGGTGCCCTAAGTTCGTTAGTATCCTAAGTTCGTGACGTCATTTACACATGTGCGCACTCCATTATGACTCGCGCAAAATATCTGAAACGCCCGGACTATTGTTTCAAAACACAAACAAAATTGATTTATACAAATTGCAGTAGCATTTAACCAATTAAACATTTACAATGCCAATTTTGTCAACAAATATGCTCAAAATCACTGTTTATTCTGCCTCCAAAATGTCTTGATTTTCAAAAGTCGATGATTTTTTTTCAGGATTATGTATGAATTTCATTTCATGTCGTCTGCTTTCCAAAAGTAGGTCATGTGGCAGTGTGCCAACAATCAAATACTGGTCATCACACAACTTATTTTATTAAGCCAGAGAAGTCGTCTGTTGGCTTGTCAAAATATTCATAGAGATGTTAAAAAATAATAATTTCAAAATAAGTTACTTGAGAAAAATATTTATCATTACCGGTATCTAATTTCATATTCATTTATTTGAGCATTGGTTATTTCTTCACATGGTGTTGTCAGTCAATCAATGTATAAAGTTGTTTGTGAATAAAATATTCTCAAAATAAATATTAAGCAAGTTTGTCATAATTTTTCTGGAAAATAAATACATTAAGAGTTATTTTACCTCTACAATAACAAAATATATTAAATTGTATAAAGAATGCCTTTAATTCTGAAAGAAAAATATGTCAGGTCAACAGATGACCATACTTGACTAATCACACATAATTAGTCTTGAAGAAAACAGCATTAAATCAAAGGTCACGAACTTGTGTCCCAAGGCCACTACACTCGTTTTTTGACAGCAAATGTTTCTCCTTGGTCAAAGCTTCTGCTATAATATAAAATATCCACCTGATCCTGTCAGGTAATTCATAAAATGTTATAATTTTGCTGTAAACTTTCAAACTAGGCTGACATGCATTTATTGAAGAGAAATTATTGATAGATGCTTAGGGCCACGAACTTTGGGCACTCGAGGATATATGCTTTGCTTTTATGGAGACAATTTTCTTGACACTCAACGGAAACTAACATGGAAGGATCACCTTTAGTATCCCTCACCGGGATAAGCACGCGCGCTCGCTACGCGAGAGAACGTGTAAGCACGTGTAAGAACAGTTTACTGCTACGCAGTAAACTGCTCGCGAAGCGAGCATGTATATATATAGAGAAGCGCGCGACAGCGGGCTGATCTCCGTTAGGAGACATTTTAGACCAAAAAAGAGGTCATTTTCGTGTTTATCGACAAAAGTTTAATTTAAAACTTCGTCTAAAAGACGAGAGTTTTAAACACAAATTTTTGTTTTACTCAAAAACATCTTTCAAATCGTCTGTAATTGAAAGGAAATCCCAATGACGTAGCTTCTCACTGATTGGTCAATTCAATCTCACGTGTGGAATTTTCCAAATAAGGAATAGACTTGGGAATGTCGCTGGCCTGACGGTAAGATCCACGTTTGCGTAGGCTGATCTAAAACCAGGGATGCAGAAATCGGTCTATTTGCCGGACATGTCCGATTGTAAATCCAGTTTGACCGAATGGAAAATTGACCTATCGGACATCAGTTGACCGATTGCAGAAAATAAAAGGAAAAACTAAATTTACAAGCATTAAATAAAGGCAAACGGCCCTGCTTGTGTCGGTCATAATTGTTTAAGAAATTGAAATATGTTGATCCAGTCAAGAAGTCACATTTATTCTTCACAGCACGAGGCACAACGTCAATCATCATTATCTTCAGTAAATTAGAATTGTCGGCAGAAAAAACTCTTACCGTTTGTTATTTAATTGAAATTTCCAGTGTCATTTAGTGACTGAAAGCTGTGACCCATTTCACAACATTATTTACGAAAAAGATTTCATTAAAATCGCATTGTAAACAAATTTTGTCAAAGATAAACTTGTCATGAACGTGTGGCTTCTCCGTACCGGTGATGAATTTGTTACAGATTGAGATTTTGCTATTTGAATCTCGATAAATTTAATAATATCTCGGTCATAAAACAAAGTTAACATATTTCAACAAATATGATAGATAAATATCGATGTATGGTAAAGCTATTATACAAATTCAAAATAAATAAACCTATCAAAAACGAATAATTAGCAATATTATTTCACGAGACGTTATGTAGTCAAACACCGTTTGTATGACGCTACGAAGACGCGATCGCATTGCCCATCGCATTTACATGATGACACACGTTATAAAGAGGTATGCTAATTTAAAAACTCCAATTTCTCTTGCGTTTACATTATTTCTTTTTATTTTATAATTATTCATTTACAATTGCGAAATATGTCTCCAAATAAAATATAAAAGTAATCTTATTAGAATAAGTTCAAATTCGTAACTACATCTTGAATAGGAAAATAGTCGTAGGGAAAATAGTTGGACCACGTGCTCTGCCGAGTTGTGAGTTTACGTAAATTATATCGCTATTGAAAACGAGTTCCTTTGAATTTAAAATGATTATTTAGAAGGTACATATCATTTGGTCCATGATTTGAACTTTTGATGAACTATGTGCAATTAAATTATTAGAATTTTCTCGTCTATCTTGATGCAAATTCGCTTGTAAACTCACTTGTGTAAACTCGCTCAAACTAGCACTGTCGGTAAATCGTAGTTGGTAAACATTGATTTTAAATTATGAACCATTTTATGCATGTTAATGATAAATAAATAGTTATCGTTAATTGCTTTCGTGTTATGTTTAATAGTATGCAATGAATTGAAGAACCAACAAATAGTAATACTTTCTGATACTTTATTCATAAAAATTTTTACTTCCGGGTTCGTCTTTTTGGGTCAAAGATGAAATGTCCGACTGGCAAAAATTTGAATCTGCATCCCTGTCTAAAACATGTATTTTTTGTTGTAGATCATAGATTACTGTATGGATGTTTGACAGACTTTATGTTAGGCCCTATATTTATAACCAACGGCGATCTTGTTTGCTTTTCAGCGAAGGAGAAATTACAATAATTATTACAACGGGATATCAATAAATGTTCAAAAAGAGTGATCGTGTCACAGCGTCCACTGTTGAAGTTTTATGAATTGTGTAAATTCTACATGTGATGTCCATGCACATGATATCCACCAAATGCCAATTCCATTTTTGATTGTGAATAATATAAGTTTTGGACATCAATTTGATACGATTCACTACCCGAAAAGGTAAGTCAACAAGCTACGTGTTCATGTTTTCATTTATTAGATTCTCTACTCAACGCTTCAGTATTTCAGCAAAGGTTAAAATCGTAAAATTATAAATCACAATAAGCACTTACCTTGAAAGTTTGTTTTATTATATATCTTGCTATGGTATATTATCTGTAAAAAGGACACCCCAGAAGTGTTTTAACAAATTTTAAAATGTCCTAAATTTCGTCAGTTCGTCAAAAGGATAAGAATTATATACTTAAGGTGTACCTAAGGGTTAAAATGTAGTCGAAATAATACTTAACTGACGACTGTAACAGAATGCTTGGATTCAATGTGAAGGTTATTATGAATTTGCATTACTTTTGCAACACCAAGTTGCATGACAATGTCCAATGGCGGCCAAAAAAACGAGACACCGAACGAGATTTCAGTTCAAGCAGTTGATTCAAGGGAACTAACTGCTGTGGATTAAAGCGTCCATAAAATGTTCCTGGAAATTCATTTCGATCCCAAATGGAAATCGGATTATCACGGTTCGGTATCGAAGAAGATTCGGACAATGTTTTTCTTACATATATATTAAATTTAAAGTGCCCGAAGTTCTTGCATAAAAAAATAGGCTAATCACTAATGTTATTATATAATGATCTCGAGGATCTAAGGGTTACATAACATCATCAAACATTATCTAAGGGTTAAATTAAATTAAATCATCTGTATCCAAGGGTTAAATGAAATTATCGGAATGTGTCCAAGGGTTAACTAAGGGCCTAGACTACAATTACTAAATTTGAAGTGCGACATGTCAATCAGACGGGGAAAGCCCGATGTTTTGGCCTGCAGTACGGTACACACAAAAACAAATCCAACGTTTTCTTTACATTCCATTTTAGGAAACCAGCACTAGCCCTAAACTTATGAATTGATATATAATGTGCTGGACGTAGGGTTGATTGGTATCCTAAGGGCTAATGGGGTCAGTACAGCAGCGACCGATCTTCCGTTTTTGTCAACAAACATGGCGTCATCGCCTCGACGGGAAAACAACGTCTGCGCATGTCCGATAGGTAAAATAATATTCTAGAACATAAATAATAAAGAACAAAAAAGCGAGCCCTTATATGGTGAGGGATTCTAAAGTCAGGCCACATTTTCATTATGAAAAATATTCTTGCAACAGTTAATTAACCTGTAAGTCAATGGAAAATGCCAGGATGGGGAAGAACTTTTGGTCCCTGGGTGTAATACCAACCATACTCTAGTACATTCTTGTCATAAAACTTGAAAACTCAAAATTTTACATAACTAGTAGATTAAAAGGTAAGTAAATAATAAATTTGCCCAAAGATGATTAATTTGTTCAAAAGGCACAAAACAGTCTCATAAGTCAGGCTTTAAAAAAAAAATTATGACAAGGGTTAGTCTAGAAATATATGCAGGAGAAACAAGTTCAATTGATAGATACACTGTTCAGAGATTGACAAACGGAAGAATGGTCACTCAGACAAGCCCCATGTTCACAAATCATCTCACATGACAATATTTATCATATTTACTCAATTGTTAAATGCTTAGTTTTCACCACTGGGCATATTCAAATTAGTATGATTAAATTAATTATTGGTGAGGGGTTCTAAAGGTGTCAATCAGTTGTTTGAACAAAGGTCAAGGTCAGAAATCACGTGACCACGTTCACTGCCGACAGCCGAGCTGGCAGCAATCTCACGGCAGAAATTCTTGAAAAGTCAGAAAACTTCAAAATTTCATAGTCAAGATTTGCCGCCAAAATTCTCCAATTTGTGCAGTAAGAAAAGAATAACAGATTAAATATAGTATTGCTTCTTACAGATATCTACAAAGCGTTATTTAAGAATTTGAAAAAGGAATTATTTTGTATACAAACATGGCAGTGCTGCAGCCTCGCCCATGAATATACATGTCCCGAATCATTTACTGCTTAAAACATTTAAAACTTTAAATGCACAGCCTAAATTTATCAACATTTATTGGAGGTAATATTATTCCTAACAAAAAGGGACAGAAAAGTCTGTTTCAATGATATAGGCCTCAGTGGATTTTAACTTAAAACAAAAGTTAGTTCCGGGGCAACATTGCGACGATGACAAAGCAAGAATTCAGCAGTCTGAAGACAGAAGTTGAAAAAGTGTTTTGCTTTCGAAAATTGAAGAAAAGTTGAAAAACTCATAGTAAAGATTTCTGACCAAAACGAGCTCTAATGTATCTTACGAACTGAAAAAAAGATTCCTTATGATAAAAAGACTTGGAAGTCTAAGAAACATCGTTTTTTTCTTTTTAAAGATTGCACTATTTTCTTGAATATTTTGACTACTTTTGGTGTAGGAACACATTACTGAGCCCAGCCTGTATTCCTGCAAAAGACTCCGGTCTTATTCACATGTCTTTTTAAATACAATAATGTCCTTGTCTCTTTTTCTTGTTGACACTTATTCATAAAAAATGCACAAAATATAGATGCAAATTATTCTGATCACGGCTTGGTTGTTTCGATAAACCATTATATTAAAATGAACTCAGAAGCCAAGCGGCTGTCATCGCCTGATTTGATGGTTATTTTTACAATCACCTGTTAGACTGTCACAAGTCAAAGCAAAGAGTATCTCTACAGACGGGTACAGACAGATATTGGGTAAATTGAGGACAATGCTATCAACAAAGTTACACATGTATATAAAAATCAAAATGTCTTAGATCTACCATAGCTGATTCCAGTCTCCTCTCAGCCAGCGGACACATCTCTCTCGACTCTTGGAGTTCTTAGCGAACACGGGCGACGTCTGATGCTTGTAGTCCAGTCCAAGAGAATGTCACGAGTAGATATAGGTATCCAAGTCTAGATCTTGCACATAAGATATCCACTGGTGCAAAACTCGTGTCAACACAATCCAAAACACTCGTTACACTGTCACAAGGCGGCCATGTCCAAGCGACACCAACATCCGGCAAAGGGAAGAGCTGGCCCGACAGTAGGGGTCGTTTCAAAATTGAAATGATAGTTACATTAAAAAATGCAAAACTCTTTCAAAATCAATTCTGATATTTTAAAAAAGTAGCTGCTGAGTAACCAAACAACACTTTTAGTGCTGATCTGATTGTTTTATCTCATTTTAAAATGACGGGTTTTGTCACATAGAATTATAAACAAAACAAATTTGAAGACGAGCCCTACACTGATTTCTTGGAACTCGATTTCTCGGAAAGGTGTGTTCTTGTGAGCTGTTTCAGGCCATCGTTTTAAAAACAGATCGTTCTTGATTTGCCAAATTATTACAACCACGAAGTATAATTTGGGGGATTTGGAATACATTTGGATTGCGATTTAGCCATTTTCGTTTGGTGAATTGTCATTTTGAAAACGCTTTGATATTATTTACTGAAACTTACTTTCACGAACAAATGTGAACATTTGAGCGAATACATCCTGTTTATAAAATGACTGGATGGACTGTTAGTGGAAATCTCACCACCAACGCTAAATTTAAAGACATTGAAATGACAGGGGAATGAACACTTCAGGACAAAAATAGGGGATTAACAAGAGGAATCATTCCATAAAAGTATGACGTACGTCATAACAGTGTGCAGCTGTGACGTCACAATGGTTTCACGCCATTACGGCGTGAATGGCGGATTTTTTAAAGGGACAGTTGCACGTTTTTTTCCATCCTCCACGCAGGCGGTCTGCGCACCTCGGACTTCCTCCTTCGTAGTGCTTATAGACCTCTGTGTAAGCTTGACTTAATTGACATGCGCAAGCCGCTGCTTGGAGGATGTTTTTTTCTCATTAAAATAAGTCAATGAAATGGATTTGAAAAATAATGTTACCAATAGTAAAACAGAAATATAGTCGCAAGCGACGAAAAGGCGGATTCAGCGTTTCAATTGTTTTAATAAAGACATCTGTCCTATGTTGCTGCGTATTTTTAAAAAAAACAAGTTTCAAGTCTCTAGCATATCTCTAGGAGTATTGAGACCCAAAGTTTACATGTTAAAATCGAAAAATTGTGTGTCTATATACAATGGTTTGAGCGTGTACTTACGTAAATAAATAGACCGGAAGTGGTTGTTTCAGACCTATTTTCAAAAGGGAGCAATTGGTGTACTGGTTAGGTAGAATACCATTTAATAATAATGTTTGAATAAAAGGAATAGATTTGAAATAGTTTAGAAATGTACGGACAATGAAGATGTAGAACAGGGCTTTAAAGTGTGAGAAACGGCAGAATAAATGTATGTGGATACGAGACAATGATGTCTCAAATCCGTTACCCTTGGCTGGTTTTAGAATACACATTGAATGGTTACAATAGGTATACTGTGTGAAAGACTTGCTTTAAACGAGCGCAGTTTCATTGATAAGTTTGTTAATCAATTGCCACATGCGTAATGTATGAATGATGGACAAGGAACTCTTTTGGCGGATGAAAAAACCACCTTGCCTTATATGGAATTAGCGTACTATGACAATAGTAAAATCTTGTTTATGAATGAATGAAGTGTTAATTCGTTGACTCGTGCAACGTTCCTTAATAATTCTCTATACACGATGTTACAAATTTCAGCCATCTTAGTTGTTACTAAAAATAGATCCGCGAACCGAAGATGCGTGCGCACATTTCGACAGGAAGTTTCTGTTGTCGTAGTTTCCTTCAGTAATATCGTATCATTTGCGCTCGATTTACAGCTGTTAACATCGTTTTTATCAAGTTATTATGTCAAATTTTCTTGCAGGATGGCAGATTTAAATGATATGAAACTAGAGAAGTTTCGATTTTTGAGTGCCACAGCATTGAAGACTTTCCTTTTGCTTCGTAAAAAAACACTGAAAACCACTGATGGTGAACTCATGGCCATGTATTATGGAACGTAGCGCAAACATTTCTAAATATTTTTTTCAAAAAAGTTTTGTTATTTGTCATTAGGAAGGTTAGAACTAAAGGTAAAAAGTGTTCGTACCTGTTTGCAATGCTTAGTTACTGAGGAATGACACTTACAATATCACTACTCTCAGGAATCAAATCCTGATTATTTTTTTTAAAATTCGACCATCTTTCTACATCATAAAATCTAAATTGTCATTCTATTGTGTACTTTAAGTCTGTTGCAGTGTTGTGACTTGTCACAAAGTTTCACAAAAATATTATCTACCTTTTTTTTTATTAATGTTTCAAACACTAAACGTGTCTGCCACGCCCACTTCATTGTTTACAAAACCATGATAAGACAAAGCATGCCAACTCTTCAATGAGTACATGTCTTTGTTGTAACAATATTTTGTCCATGACGATAGACATAAGTTATTGTAAAGATTTAAGATTCCAAAATGAAATACTCTGAATATTTGTATTTTCCTCCAATGTCCATAATGATTATTATAAGCCTCTATATATACCCTTATATAAGTATGAACATGCTGATGTTGCAAACTTCACAGACAGTGTGCATATTGCACCCTCATTGGATATTCACATTACTGATTGAATAATAAAAGTAACACTAACACAAGGAAGCAATGAATGATAAATGTGACTGTAAGAAATATCGTTTTTTAAACAAAAGAATTAGATTCACTCATATACCCTTATTTCAACATTGGTAAAAGAAAATAGCTTCAAAAGAGTGAAATCAGTTTCAGAGATACACTTCAAAAGGACAATATGACAATTCTACAAATATTACATTTTGTCATAATTTGATAACCACAAAAACATAATTAAGATATTGGTAATATGGTAGTATGGTTGAAATGTGTAGAAATTGTTATAAAGCAAACATCTTTATTTGAGGAGATATGATCCAGACAAAATACTTCCTCATAGACTCGCTGTTCAGGCCATGGAAACCACAAAAAGATTCATTTAAATGGGATATTGGAATCATGGTTGTCATCTTTGACAAGTTTGGTGAAAGCAGCATGTCCTCACAGAGACACTTGCTTGTAACACGAAAAGATACGCTGGTCGCTGTAATATGTATACCCCTGACAACTTTGTATTCGTATATTTTTACATGATACTCCAACTTCAACAGTACAGTTTATTTGTATGTTTGGCGTTATGACGTACGATCAAGAAAGTTGAGTTTGAAATAGGAAAATGTCATGTAGTAAATTCGTCATTTAGAGTCGCCTTGGATAATTTGCTGATTATTCATTACAAACCTTTTTAACGCATAGCACTCTCTTAATTATATAAAAACTGCAGATGAACACGTTCCATGTAGATGTCCAAAGATTTTTCTTTTATTCTGACAATTTGAACAATTCTACAAAATACAGATGTCCACAATTCCAGAACTTCCTGCTTTTCCCAGTGTAAGCAAGTGCTGAGTCGAGGAATGTAATCCACCTGAAGAGCAAGAACTATTGTTCCATCATTTAAATCAATTGATTTAGTGATGGATGTAACAAGGTGTAATTTGCGTGTCTGTTCTATTTGTGTGTAACATGTATGTTTGCAATAATGAATATAAAATTCAGAAGTTGGGCTGTCACAAGAGAATTGATACAAAAGGAAAGTATGGGAGCTGCCTAAGCGTTGCAGTCTTTAAGTTGGATGTTCTGGTGACGGTCGACCATTCACACAGTACAAGCAAGCTGAATTCTGATTTCATAAGAGACGTATGTTTATAGAAGAAGAAGGGGCAAGAAGTAGCCCAGAAACGTCGTGTGAAACAAATAAAGAAGTTGTTATCCATAACATTTGTCTCTCATTATATTTTCTTAATTAATTTAAGATTTGAAGTCTGTGAAAATTACAACTATAGAATTTACTCAATGAAAAAAAAGGTTATGATATTTCTAAGCTTCATCCTTCGGGCTTTGACATTTGTCTGTGAATAGTTAGATTACAGGATATCAATCAATCAGAAAATGTGTAAGAGATTAAAGTAGAAGGGGCATCTGTGGTTTTATTGTGCTAACTGCAATTAACTCTCAAAGAAAGGAACAAACCCGGAATATTGGGTGGCCATGAAGTATATTATTAAAAGGTATTGTCCAGATAATGGATAACAATAATAGGATTCTAAAAAATGTCCATTGGAATTTTCATGTAAAATGACAAGATCCACCTTCATAAATGTTCTAACAAACCCTGGAACTACATATGTTATTTAATAAATAAGGTGAAGCGTAAACATCAATTTTAAAATGTTTTAATTTCCACACACTTTATTTTCACAAATTAGGGAAAACTTGTAATCATCATTATGTAGATCTATATACAAAGTAATTTATTACAAATCTGTCTTTGAAAATAAAATAAAATAAAATAAAATAAAATAAAATAAAATAAAATAAAATAAAATATGAATGAATGAATGAATGAATGAATAATAAATAAATAAATAAATAAATAAATAAATAAATAAATAAATAAATAAATAAATAAATAAAGGAGATCCACAGTTACAACTATCTGACAGCCTAGAAGCCTCTCATCCAAAGCAGTATTCTTGTCTCCATTTCTTAACTTTATCAGAGTTGTTCCCACATGTCACTGCACAACAAGTCAGAACCATAATGCAAAAGTGTTCAAAGTATGCAAACATATTAATTACAGAATGTATACTGACAGCTTACCAGCTAAAAAGGGCTTAGAACCTTGGTGTTCTGTTACCACTAAGGGATTTTACAACACTTCACTCCACTTGATTATCTCCTCTTGGAGAATTGATTAACTCCCTTTGGAGATTTTTTTTATAGGAGTTAAAAAGATTATTTTGTATGTTAAAGCATGGTCATGTTAACAAGAACTGCTTTATCCAAGCATTTAATAGATTTATAGACACAAGATTACAGTGCCCACGGTGTAAGTATTATACATTTATATTAGAGGGAATGCATGTCCTATTAAAATGTATATCTATCAGTAAATAAGCTTATTGTTGTTTCAATTCAATCCAATTTGGTTCAGTCAAAAGGGCGCCATTTTTAAAGGTTAAATTTGAAGCATCATAGAATACTGCATGTTTGTTATAGAAATTATCAAAGTTAACTTTATCATAAAGTTTCAATGTTATTATAAAGAATTTGACTCTGGAAATGTAAATTCATTCTAGTAATTAGACTTTATTGTATCTTTCAGCTTTTTTACCAATCACCAATATCATCAAATCATCATTGTCAAAATCACCAAATTTGGAATAAACAAGATCCTGGTTAACTGGCTGTGCATCATTATTTACGAATAACTGGCCACAGTACAGTAAAAAAGACCTGACCAACTGTAAAACTACAGAATGGATCAAGAAGCAAAGGAAAATACAGAAATGTCATCAGAAAAAGAAGAAAAGCCTGAAAGAAAAAGAACTTTAACCCCTAAAGGTAGAGAATTATTCTATGCAAAAAACAAAGACTTTCAAATCAAAATAGAAAAACTAGAAAACCAAATAGTACAAGTGACAGAAAGTGTGAAGCAGTGCACAAGAGACTTGAAACAGTTGCAGAAATGTAGAGAACATTTGAACAATTGTTATCATGAATACAACCAACTTTCTATTGATCATGTGACATTTTTGTCAAGAACCGGTACTGATGAATCAGACATTGAGTATGACATTAACTTGAAGACCAGAAAGCGTGTGCAAATAGTATTCGATAAGATCACAAGTGAGATTGACAATTTGATATTGAATTTAGTGGAGGAACTCTCTACATCTAGTACTAGGCGTACTAAAAGCAGTAAAGCGACATCTGATAAACTATCTGTGAAGATTGCTGCTACAAAAGCTAAATCTGAAGGGGCAAAAGCTGCTCTTGAGTTTGTGACTAAGGAATCAGAACTTATGAAGAAACAAGCCATAATTGAAGCAGAAAGAACCATAATTGAACATCAAAAACTCTGTGCAGTCCTGAAAGCCGAAGTCAGAACACTAGAAGAAGAGAGCAAATCACCGGTCGGTTCGTTGGATGTTCCTTTAGAAAACCCTCAAGACAGAACACAGAAATATGTAGACCAGTTAGAAAAGCAGAACAACAAGGATCAGGGAAGTTACGACCCACCCTTAAACACACCTCCTGTTAAACTAGTTCAAGATCCAGACACGTTCGTGTACAAACACTCAAGCACTCCTTTAAACCCACATGCAGCCCCATATGTGTCTCAACATGATGTTTCAAAAATGTTTCTCAGGAAAGAACTTTTGTTGCAGAGACTTACAAAGTTTGATGATTCACCCGAATCATACACCATGTGGAAAATTTCATTCAAGGAAGTAGTCAAAGAAGTGAATTTAAATGAAAATGAAGAGTTAGACTTGCTATTGAACTGGCTTGGTCAGAAATCATTGAAGCACGCAAATAACATTCGCAGATCCAACATAAATGACCCTGAGTTGTGCCTTCGTTTGACTTGGGAACGACTAGATGAGAAGTTCGGCAGCCCAGAGAGCATTCTATTCTCACTAGAAAAAAGACTTGACTCCTTCTCAAATATCAACTCTCAGGATTTCGAAAGACTGTACGACCTTTATGATCTACTTGCAGAAATCGAAAGCACCAAACGCGATCCCAGATTTGCTTGTCACCTGGCATACTTTGACTCTCCAGCAGGAATGAACCCTATAGTCAACAAGCTACCCATTTATATGAGAGACAGATGGGAATCCAGAGCATTCAAATACAAAGAATATCATCATGTGACCTTCCCACCTTTCACAGAATTCGTGAAATTCATTCATGAAATCAGCCGACTCAAGAATGATCCCAGCTTTTCACATGGTCGACCGCTCAACACTCCAGCAGTCACACCGAAGAGACAACAGAACTACTACCCACCCAGAGTCCATGTGAAGAAAACAGCTGTAGAAAGTAGATGTCCTCTACACAACACTGATCATTCGCTAGTGGACTGTGTCTCATTCAAATCCAAACCTTATTCAGACAAGATAGACTTTATGAAAAGTAAAGGCCTGTGTTTCAAATGTTGTCAACCGAAACATTTGGCCAGTGAGTGCCAAGAAGCTGAACCACAGTGTGGGGAGTGTGGAGGTAAACACATCACGCCGCTTCACATGACAAAACAAGAATGGGTCGAATACATGACGCTCAGAGATAGACACCAGAAAGAAGATTCAAAAGTCTCATCAAACTGTACTGAGATTTGTGACAACGATGTTTTCAGCGGAAAATCATGTGGCAAAACATTGTTAGTAAGGGTTAATCAAAAGAGCAATCCCAAAGAATCAGTAAAACTTTACGTCATTATAGATGATCAAAGCAATTCATGCCTAGCGTCACCAAAGTTCTTCGAACTCATGAATATCAACAGCAAGAAGATTCCATATTCCCTGTCGACGTGTGCTGGCGTCATGCAAACCTCTGGACGCAGAGCCACAGGATTCCAAGTACAATCTATTACAGGTGACTGTACACTAGACCTGCCAACACTCATCGAGTGTAACGACATCCCGAACTTCAAAACAGAAATTGCTACACCTGCTGTTGCTCAGCATCACCAGCATCTGACAGACATAGCAGACAGTATACCTCCCCTAGATGACTCAGCAGAAATCCTCATGCTGATCGGCCGAAATATGACGGATGCCTTTCATGTGAAAGAACAACGTATAGGTCCAGGACATTCACCCTATGCCCAGAGACTCCCTCTTGGCTGGGTAGTGATTGGAGAAACCTGTCTCGGAAAACAACATGCCACCAACACAGTGAATGTCAACAAAACCTACCTCATGGATAATGGCCGTCCCACTCTTTTGAAGCCATGTTCCAACAGATTTCAGATCAAAGAAGATTTTGCTGAAAAACAGTCTGAAAATGATATCTTCAAGGTCACAAGAAACGACAATAAACCTGGATTGTCAACAGAAGATCGTCAATTCCTGGAAATCATGGACAGCGAAATGCAGAGGACTGATGGAGGAAGCTGGACCGCTCCTCTACCCCTGCGCGATCCAAGACCTGCTCTCCCGAACAACAGACCACAAGCACACCAGAGATCGAAGGCTCTGCACAATAGTCTCCTCAAGGATTCAGATAAGAAAAAACATATGTTTGAATTCATGGATAAGATCATATCGTCCGGACATGCGGAAGTGGCTCCAGCTGTTGATACTAGCAAAGAAGTCTGGTATTTGCCTCTGTTTGGAGTAAGGCATCCCCGAAAACCAGAACAGATAAGAGGTGTCTTCGATGCATCCGCCGCTTACGAAGGACTTTCCTTGAATAGCATCCTTCTGCAAGGCCCTGACCTTATGAACAGACTCCTACATGTTCTTCTTTCATTCCGAAAAGAACGCATCGCTATCATGGGCGATATAGAAAAGATGTTTTACTGCTTCAAAGTTGACGAACAGTACAGAAACTTTCTTCGTTTCTTCTGGTATCGGCGAAATGACCCCCAACTAGATATGATAGAGTACCGCATGAGAGTACATGTGTTTGGAAACAAATCCTCGCCAGCTGTGGCGACCTATGGACTAAGAAGAATTGCAGAATCCTCTGCTACAGAATACGGAGAAGATGTGAGTGACTTCATCCACAAGAACTTTTACGTGGACGACGGCTTGACCTCCCTCCCAACTGAGACTGAGGCAATAGACTTGCTCAAAAGAACGCAGGATGCCCTTAAGACTCATGGTAACATGCGATTTCATAAAATTGCATCTAACAGTGCTACTGTGATGGAAGCCTTCCCCATGGAAGATAGAACCAAAGACCTACAGAATATTGACATTGATGATCTTGGAAGCCCTTATTCCATCCATAGGAGTCTTGGCGTATCATGGAATGTCAAGACCGACATGCTTATGCTGCATGTTCCAGATGAAGAGAAGCCATTCACCAAGCGTGGCATACTCTCAACCATAGGATCTATCTACGATCCATTAGGATTCTTCTCACCGGTCACTGTCAAAGGAAGATTGATTATGCGAGACGTCATGATTCACAAGATAGGATGGGACGACCCGCTTGCCTCTGACTATCACAGGGAATGGGAGAATTGGAAAAGTTCTCTGAAAGAATTACAGACTGTCGTCATACCCAGAACATTTGTGCCATCTTCATTCAGAGATGCCACAAACAAGAAACTCCTAGTGTATTGCGACGCCTCCACGAATGCCATAGCCGCTGTCAGTTATCTGAAGGTAACAACGCCAGATGAAGAGGAACAGATCGGCTTTGTGATGGGAAAGGTGAAGATCGCGCCATCACATGGTCACACTATCCCTCGGCTGGAACTGTGTGCCGCTGTTGTAGCTGTTGAGTTGGCACACACGGTTTGTGAAAGTCTCGAAATGGAACCGTCAAAAGTGAGCTTCTACTCTGATAGCAAAATAGTGCTTGGATGTCTCAGAAACAGAACAAAGAGGTTCCAGGTGTATGTGTCAAATAGAATTTCCAAGATTCTAACTTTCTCCAAATCAGATCAGTGGAACTATGTTCCTACAAATAGAAACCCAGCCGATGATGGTACAAGAACTCTAGACGCAGCAAACCTCGCAGACAGCAAGTGGCTCCTCGGACCTCAGAGTACAGATGTACTGAACAAGAATGCAGGAGAAACAGATGACATGAATAGAGATGATGCAGAGTTAGAGGAAAAAGAAGTTGTATCAGAAATGACTCACCTTTCAAATGAATACA
The DNA here is from genome assembly GCA_936450465.1 of Gibbula magus. Taxonomy (NCBI): domain Eukaryota; kingdom Metazoa; phylum Mollusca; class Gastropoda; order Trochida; family Trochidae; genus Gibbula; species Gibbula magus. Next base: position 8,531,849 of record OW388298.1, on the reverse strand, counting down.
GAGGATTAGGGACTGATAGATTTCAAAGATTCTCTTCTTGGATGAATCTTGTGAATGGCATTACTCGGCTCAAACACATGGCGAGATGCCGTCACGATCCGAAAGAAGGCCAGATGAGTGTCACTATGTACAAAGGAAGTGAGGTGTTTGTGATACATGAAGTTCAGAATGAGTGTTTTTCAAAAGAAATTTATTGCCTGAGGAATAATAAGACTATTCCTAAAGATAGCCCCCTTTCAACTTTGAATCCATACCTTGATGCAAATAATCTGCTGCGTGTTGGCGGTCGTCTAAACCAGAAAACAGAACTTGACATAGAACAGAGAAACCCACTCATTCTACCAAAGAATTCACATGTTTCTAGAATCATCATTCAACACTTTCATGACAAGACTAGACATCAAGGGAGACAATTCACTGAAGGAGCGGTTCGGTCGGCAGGCTATTGGATAATAGGTGTGAAAAGATTAATCTCCTCCCTCATACATCAGTGTGTGACTTGCAGAAAACTGAGAGGTAGAACAGAACCTCCAAGAATGGCTGATCTCCCAGGCGATCGTCTCGAAGAAAGCCCACCCTTCACTTTCGTAGGACTAGACACCTTTGGGCCATGGAACATAGTCTCTCGTAGAACGAGAGGAGGCTATGCCAATTCTAAGAGATGGGTAATCTTATTCTCATGCATGGTGACAAGAGCAGTGCATTTGGAGGTTGTTGACGAAATGAGCTCGTCAGCCTTTATCAACGCCTTGAGAAGATTCATAGCGATTCGAGGTGAAGTGAAGCAACTGCGATCAGATCGAGGGACCAACTTCATTGGCTCTGTTGGTGAACTGAATATCAACGCCATTAACGTTGAAGATAGACATGTGAAATCCTTCATGAAAGCCAACAGAATTGACTGGATTTTCAATCCTCCCCACGCGTCCCACATGGGCGGAGTCTGGGAGCGAATGATAGGCATTTGTAGAAATATCCTTAACTCCATGCTCACTGGAGTTAGTGCGACATCCCTCACTCATGATGTCCTAGTAACACTAATTGCTGAGGTCAGTGCAATAATCAACAGCCGTCCAATTGTCAGCGTTTCCACGGATCCTGACAACCCCAGTGTACTCAGCCCTACTGTACTGTTAACTCAGAAATCTTCACCTGTGTCTAATATCAGTGAAGATTATTGTGAATTAGATACAAAGAAACTGTATAGAGTTCAGTGGAAACGAGTGCAGCAACTAGCTGATATATTCTGGTCTCGATGGAGGTCAGAGTATTTGCATACATTGCAAACCAGAAGAAAGTGGCACAATGACGTACCAAATCTCCAGCCTGGAGATGTTGTGCTGCTAAGGGACAAAGAAGTATCTCGAAACAACTGGCCCATGGCAGTTGTGAAAGAAACCATACCTAGTCATGATGGATGTGTGCGTACTGTCACAGTTAGAACTATCAGGAACGGAAAAGTATCTGTGTACACTCGTCCAGTCACAGAACTTATTCCACTACTTAAAGTTGAAAAGTGACTGCAATTTGTGCCAATTCAACTACCAGAACTCAACATAAGTCTACCATAAAATGTGCAGCTATTTGAATTCAGTATTATGAGTGAATGATCAAGATTAACCCTTTGTCTGTCATGTATAAATTACTACCGAAACCAACTCAATACGTGTGTAAAGGCGACTGCACCATTCTCTCTTTAACTAATCTTTTTGGAGCAGTTACGCTTTGTCATAACACATCTGTGAATTAAATACATTCTTCATGGATTAAAGAACACGTTGATACTATTAGCCACCTCTAAAGTCAATAAGTGTCGTTTGTAGAGGCGTTGAAAGCTGACTTGTTTACTACATGATATACAACTGTTTACAAACAACCGGAAGTCGCCTTTGTCGAAATGCCAAGGGACGTAACTCATGTCCGAACTAGTGAATGTTACTATAAATAGCAAAATTGTAACATCGTGTATTATGTAAAGATAACAAATTGCATACCAATGTCTGTGTGCATTACACTAAATGTGAATCATATAAAATAGTTGAAGACCCGAAACTATAGTCTGATTTACATGCACAGATCTTTCAAGCATAATCAACCTAGATTTGTCTGTTTCTTTGGCTGATACATGTGCGTTAATCGTGATGCAGTGTCCGGTTTTCGACCAGAACTACTTTTACATATATATCGTCACTATACTGAGTCGACTGTCTTCAAATTGGTAATGTTCGGCAACATTCAGTACTTCTCGATACAATAGCACCATATATAACAGGCCTGACCCCCAACAACACAATGTACGCCAAAACGAAAGTGTGAATATCCTGTTCACACATCAACTTATAACTTATGTTTAAAACTCATTAGTCATATAAATTATCGTGCTAATGGCCCTTTTTTTCCAGTTGATATTGCGTCTCTCTGATGAGATAGTGTTGTCACAGCATCGTAGGATGGTCAAGGGGAAGCAACTCATCCACATGACGCTTCAATAAAATCGTTATCATATCCAACTTGTTCAAATGTTCAACTTCAACATTAGGAGTTATTTAATGTTACTTGTTATTCCCCAATGCTTCAGCTGCAGATAAATCTAAGTTGTAGCGCTTAGATGCAAATATCTTCAAAGTGGTGTAACGATTTGTCTAAGTATAGGCCTATTAGCGTAATAATGATGATTCTCCCATTTAGAGTGAACAACAACTACCCGTATGGAATGTACCATTCACTCAACCAGTACAGACAAATCCATTTGGCTTACGAAGTCTGACTTGGAAGACATAGACCAACGTGTACATGAAGACACTACATCCTCATCCCACCTGCCATCGGGAACCACCCCCATTGACAATGTGTAGGGTACAACGCAAAAAAAGCTTTTGGATAGGAGTTTAACGTCTGCTTCCACCATTGGTGATTTCGCGGACGGGAAGTTATACTTACTTCAACTTCCAAACGCACGGCATAACTCTTGCCAGTCTGCATTACTGGCTGATTTAACCCTTGCGGTATTTCCCTCGCCTTGTTGTGTCAAGACAGTGAATAGCTGCACCAGAAATGCATAGCGGGCCTGAATTTCTAAACACAGATTTCTTAAGGAAATACTGCAAGGCCTAAATCAGCCAGTAATGGAGACTGGCAAGAGTTATGCCTTGTACTTAATTAAGCTGAAAGCTATAAAACATAAAAACAGATAATTTCAAAGTGTAAGTACACCTCCATACTAAAATATAAATAGGTGGCGAGTAAATTAAATGTTTGAATCCAAAAGACAGCAAGAATTTTTTAATTATAAATTATAGTAAAGATAAGAAGTGAAGAGACATGGCTTGGGGGTTCGGGGTGGGGACTGGGGGGTGGGGGTATACCCCAAACAGAAGGCCCCACGGCTTCAATTGAAACATGGAAAAACACTCAAAAAGCGGATCCAAAACCACCAATTTCACTTAAGGAAAACTTTGATGTTTCGAGCCGTATTACTGACGTCACAGTTTAGCTTAACTGAAAAGGTCGGATCTGGAGCCGGTTTCTGAGCTTGACTTGTGACTTGGTGCATCTAAATCGACTACAGTGTAAATATCGTATGGTTTTTTTCCAGGATGTATCTCTCAGTTCGCGCAGAATAGCTTTTCACTTGAACTGGTATGATTTAGTACATAGTAGCATGTATATCTGTGGAGAAATTATAATTTTAAAGGTTTCCGGGAGGCCACGATGAACCGGACATTGTCAATACTGTTGTCCGGTTATTCGAGTTTAAGTATGAGTCTTTTCACTTGAAAAGCATCTAATTCAATTAGTGTGTAAATATCATATAAATTCCTTCCAGTATGTATATCTCAGTTCGCGTAGAATACATTTCCACTCGAACTGGCATGACTTAAAGCTTAATAGCATGTGTATCTTTGGAGAAATAAGAATTTTAAAGAATTCCAGTAAGGCCACGATGAACCAGACAGTGTTGAGACTGGTGTCCGGTTATTCGTGTCTTAGCATGATTCTTTACACTTGCAAAATCTTCTAAATCGATTATTGTATAAATATCATATGAATTTCGAACAGGTTTTACCTCACATTACGCGTAGAATAGATTTTAACTCGAACTGGTATGACTTATTGCTCTGTAAATTGTATATCTTTGGAGGAATGAGAAAATTCGATTTGTTTAAGAACCTAGGTAAACATTGAAAGTTATCATACTTTGAAAGATAATTGTGAAAAAGGTAATAGGATTTCGCTAATAAGATATGAAACTTGTTGTTCCCCAATGCTTCAGCTGCTTATACATCTAAGTTTCAGCTTTCAGATGCAAATATCTTCGGCGTGGTGTTTCCGCAAAAATGCACAGGGTCAAAACATTTGAAGACGTTAAAATTTAAATATGGCGTCGAAACCGCTTGACCTACGACTCCGCAATGGTAACATATTTTGCTTGTCTAGTTATTAAGCATCTTTTAAAACAAGTTGCGAGTCTCTAGTGTGTCACTGGGATTAATTAAATTAAATTAAACATGTCAAAATCAGACGAATTTAAAGAAAATCAAGATGGCGGCTAAACCACGTGACCTACGAATTGGTCATGATTTACTTTTTTGCTTGTATTGTTCTTGCGCATCTTTTGCAAAAAGATTCAAGTCTCTAAGTACATTTTAAAAAACATTCCTATGTAAAAAGTTGTTCTTTATAATGACCGGAAATGACTGTACGCGAGCAATTTTATTATTGATTCATAAAGACCATAGTACTGTCTCACTCTCCTGAAAAAATCGTTCAATTTGATTGTCAGGTTTTTGAATTATCGCCCCTGAAAGTTGCCTGACTTTGAAAGGTCACTGTGAAAAAAGTATTAGGATTTCGCTCAAAAGAGAACAAACTTGTTATTCCCCAATGCTTCAACTATATGAAAATAAAGTTTCAGCTCTTAGGTGCTAATATCTTCGGAGTGGTGTTTCCGCAAAGGTACATGGGGTCCGAAATTTTGAAAAAGTTAAAAAATCCAAGATGGCGACTAAACCACGTGACTTACGATTTCACCTCGATTTACTTTTTTGCTCGGATTGTCAATGCGCATCTTTAAAAAAAAGTTCCAAGTCTCTAGGTGCATTTTGAATTTTTTTCCATGTTAAAAATTGAAATTTGGACTCGAACTGGACCTTTAATGGGTTAAACGATTAGGCCCAAAAGCTTCGATTGACAAATTCATAGTTAGGGCTACCAGACTGGTAAGTTTGGTGGAATTAGCTGCAGCCGTTCTTGCTGTAGATCGGTCACAAAATTCGTGGAATAATAATAATAAAAAAAAACAAAAAACACGCCAATAACAATAAGGATTCAGCATAAATGCTGAATCCTTAATTAGAAAACTTGAAATTCATATAAAAAATATTTGGATTTGTATTTGTGACTGTTTCCATAAAAAAACCCACCTCACACAAGTTCGTTTAAGGGTCAGAACTCAAAAACAATAATGCCCAGCTTGTTTGATGAAACAGTCATTATGTGTGGATGTATGGCTTTTTGGGTTTTCAACTTTATATTATTTTGGCCTGTGTATGGAAAGGCAAATTTGGATAGTTTAGAATATAGTAAACTAGTCAAGAAAAGACAGATATCCTCTCTCTATATATATATACTTTTTTCGATTTTCGAACTTATTTTGTTTTCATGAGGACATTTCCATACAAAAACAACCAAGCATTTTTGTGTGTTGTTTTGCTTAAATGGCAACCTGAACAAGTAAAGATTAATTCAATTCCATGGCAGCATTTATATTAGCAGTTTTGGGGTGTAATTTGTTTTCCAAGTTCAAAGTTGAAAATGTTAAATCTAGACGTTGTGTGTATGTCTGTATGTGTGTCTGTATGTGTGTCTGTCTGTTTCGTCACTGTAGCTTTCCGTCTCAAGAGAAGTGGACCCTTTCTTGATATTTTTACGGGATACAAATCGAATAGAATGAGTAATAAATAATAAAGTTCTTGAATCTTAATTGTTGTCACGATCTAGGTTGGTGTGTTAATAAACTGTTGGGACAGTCATGCAGTGCTGGTGGTTTGTGCCTGACCCTGAGGGTGTGGGACTCGTCACAAAGCAACACAATAACTTGTAAATTGCAGATTGTGGAAACTGTAAACACGTTTTCTTCTTACTTTATTTTTCTAGTGCACCAAAACTGGAATAACAAATTAATATCACATCATATCAAGTCGAATACTTAAGAAATCCATTTTTTTCTTAAAAATGACTTCTTTATTGCGAACAGACCCGTTATTTCGGAATGCATGCTATCTCAATTTCTCCTGATGAAGGAGTAAGCATATACTGTGATAAGCCCAGCGGGTAAGTAGCTGATACCCATATAATCACATACAGTTCGGCATCGCAAAGTTTTCATATTTTTTACATTTCTTACCATTTTTTACCTTATTTAATGATAACTTTTTAAAATCATATGTCAACTTGTTGCAAATTCTAAACTGAACATATTTCATCATATATGTGATTTTCTATCTTTAACGGTTGAGGCTAGATAGGTCATAATAACTATTTTTTTAAAAACGTGGGAAATTGACAATCTGACTTTGAAGGTTCATACTGCTTAAACGAGTGACGTTTTGTTAAAAGTAAGCTACTAAATGTCCATCAGGTCACTTGAAAGAATGGAATTGCTCACATTACAACAACCATTACTAACTTTCAATTTTCAGTATAACAACACTCCGTCCAGGACACCAAAATAACATAATTTTATGAATGCAAATATCACAAATTTTTTAAACGTTATGCGAATGAAATTTGCTTTCTTAAACTAGCAGATAATGCTTCTGTCATATCACACAATTGATTTTCTTGATATATTGTCTACATTCTTATCAGACAACTTTTACTGGTGAAAAACTCTACGGTTCGGTTTGACAGTATCTTCTTCTAAGAACCCCTACAGAATAAAATGTTATTTCCCCGGTACAATTAATGTCGAAGAAATGTCCATCAGTTTACAGGTTTTTTCTCTTACTTTATATTGTTCAATTAGTTTGAAAATAGATATTTGCCAGTTTCCGAAATGTATATTTTTCCTTGGCCTTTTCCTGTGGACATTCTTATGTTTGAAGATTGCTGTTTGAGATTATTTTTTAAGTTGAGAAAACATGTTATTTCTCATTTGAAACCTGAACAGGAGAATTCAGAGTGTGTGTAAAATATCACCCATTTTGTTGGTCACAGAGATTTACTGGCGGAAACTCTTATTAAGAGATACCATCTAATAGGTGATTTATCTCTTGAAATTCTTTCTTTCGCAGGCATGTGTCTATTGATAAAATATTTACACTCATCGTTGAATGATGGATTGCCAAAGAAACAAATCATAAGAAAAGAAAATGAATGGTCGAGAAAAATTACGGCCATCTTTAAAGAACAGAATGATAAATAGAGTGTTTTTCTCATTATTAATAGAATTAACAGGAAAACCAATTTTCACAAAAGGACAGAACCACTGTGATAAGAATCCTGACAAAGAATAGCCTCAACAAAGTGTATTGTATGGTTTATTATTGGGCAAAGACTGGCTGTGCACACAGTATCCTGAAGACATTTACAGACAACTTCTCAACACTCTTTTGTATAATTTGCCATCATACTGAGGTCATTTATACAGAAAGTTTTTTTTATTTAGTTTAGTTTATTCTTAAATATGAGTATGAACTTTCTAATTCATATGTTACTGTCAATATTGGTTGAAGTGAAAACTTCTCTGTGGGAGGGGGATAACTCTGTTTCATGGTCCCCCTACTCTCCTGCTTTTGAGGTAAGAAGTAGACTAGAATGTGTGGTGAAATGCAGTACTGGACCTTGGGACCAGGCAGCTCTAGCTGAACACTCCAACACTCCGATCTTGTGCAGGTGTGTGGATTCATCAAAGACTACACGTGGTGAACATGGGGACAGTGCTCAGACATCAAGAACCTCAGGTGCAAATGGTCGAAATGTTCAGACATTTAGGCGAATACATATGAAAGGAAAAATCTCAAGCTTGAATGGAAACGATGATAAGTCGTCCTTTGTGAAAGGAAGAAAAGAAAAAAGACAAAAAAGTGTAAGATCACAAGGTAATTACACTGCACATAGTTTTCAGAACAGAAAGATTCCACACTTGGTGAGGAAAATGGTAATGACACACATGAAAATAAGGAAAGCAACACCACAGTTTATAAAAAACAAATGACAAGACCAAAAATTAAAACATCAGCACTGTCTTAGTTTGAGCTTGCAAGTCAATTGTTTAAAGGACGTGCACAAACATGTCAGAACAACGACAGTATGTTGCCTTTCCCTGCTGACAAACATTTGTTCCAACTCCACGTTAAAACTGATATGAAGTACTTGCTCAATGTGTTGCTGTCCTCAAAGAGAAAGTTCCGGAAGATACAGACCACTGTCCCAGGAACGTCCTGCACCCACGTCGCCATCATTCAACACACAATCTACTTCTGTGCGAGCCCTCACGAGATAGCAGCCATGTGTATGGGCAAGACAGAGTCATCCAAGACAGTCCTGATAGAAAAGAACCACAAGATTATAGACTTGTACGCTGATCCTGCAAGAGGAATTCTGATTTATTTCACGGAGTACCAATCATTTCTTACAGTTAATCCCTACATCCTGAAGACCTAACGGAAACACAAGCTTTCGTTGATGCATGTCTATCTGACGGCACTGGATGTGAAGCAGGGAAACATTTACTGGCTCCAAAATAACAACAATAACATCTACACCATGCCATATATCTGGCGCAATAGATTTACCCAGTCCACTGTGGTCAACACCACCTTTCAGTGCAATGTCCACTTCGAAGTGTGTCCAGTGCTTGGCCTGATCGTCTGGTGTGACTTTGAGAGAAAGGGTTTTGAGACTCGACTATATTCCTTCAACAGGTCCAGCTCTGTCATCCGATCAGTCAAGTTGCCCCATTACATGCAATGCCATAAAATAGTTTGCTTCAAAGATCATATTTACGTTGATGACGAGAAAAGTCTCGTAAAGTTTGACAAGGATCTTGTGCCTCACCGCGAGAGAATACATAAAACTGCTGATTTCCAGAACAGTCGTGGCAAATTGTTTGGAGTATATGTGCATGATTGCTACATGCAGGACAGATACGGTTAGTTCAACGGCCATGAACATCCACAACAGGACATATTCATCCACGTACTTGCACAACGTTGTGATATACAGCAAATCCTTTGACAATCACAAAACTGTAATCTACAAATCTATAATCAAACGTTTATCAGATGAAGCTCTAATATGTATGGCTAAATTTCTCACCTACATAGTGTTTGTCATGTCTTACTGTAACCTACCAGAAAAACTTTAACCAAATTCAATGTTCTATCAACAGTTAATAACTCAGCAGCAAAAGAAACTGTAGCTACAACAAGCTACATCTACGATATGTTAATCAAAGAGTGATAAACGACTGAAACATATTTTTACATCATTTTCCTAGAAGCAAACTGTAACTAATCGTCATTTTAAAATGCAGTGAGATTGAAATGTGCCCGTTTTGCTTATGCTTGTTATGATGTCTTATAGTAACGATGCATCAAAGTTCTGGTTGTGTTGACAACATCTCTTATAAACTTTTTTCGAACCTTATGTGTGTTTGAAAATTAGTTAACTAATTCCCTGCAGTACCAAACCCTGAAATTATGGATACAACTTTACGAAATAAATATGCTTTATTCCGTTGCAGTATTTTGTCTTTGTGTTTCTGTTGAAAATTGGGAATAGTTTCTTCAGTCCTATAGTGTACAATGTTATAGCGTCACTCATTTGGGAATACCATTCATGCCATTTAACATAATAAAACGAGTTGCTTCATAAATAGTTACAATATTTCAGAACAATACAGAACAGAACAACACCCATCAAGCTAAAACTCACAGGCAACGATGGTTATATAACAAACCTACAGGTCAAGCTGTATTCGCACAATCAGTTATGTAATGGAAATAAAAATACCAATATCAAAAACGTTTTACTCATCGCAATTAGTAAGAAGTTTATTATTCTGAAACCTGTTATGACATATCAACTATTTCATATGTATAATTATAAGAACAGACATCCTGCTCATAAAATAGTTTGGATTTTAAAGCAGATTTACTATTCTAAAGGATCACGTATAACCATAATTAAAGGATCCTATTCAATTTTACTTAGTGTCATTAATTACAGTCTATGTTAGACAAAAAAGCAATTTAACATTTTCTTCCTTAAACGATCAACAAAAAAATAGAAACTGTCAGAACCCCAAAATAAGTTGTTGCTTTTTTATTTTGACTTTTCTAAGATCATCTCGAGTAGGATATTGATAGCATCTTCGATTTTAAGATTGCTCTTGTGGTTGATTTCTTGAAAACAGTGATAGCTGGAGGAATTGTCTTTCGAATCTTAAACCTTATTGAACTTTCATTCTCATCATCATCAATATAAAAAAAAAGAAATAATCAACGTATTCAAAATATCTCTTACTACGATTACCTCGACCATGTACTACAGAAAAATCATCTTTAGAGATAGTATCTTTCCAGTTGAATATTTCTCTTTGCACAAATCCATTTGCAGTATTTTATTAAGAAAGCCATCATTAAAGTTGTCTTTGAATAGCATACGACTTGGAAACAGATCGTAGAAAGAGATATGTCAACGGTGATAGGTATGGAAAGATGGATTATGTATGGGACATTTTCCACAAAAACCGAAGCCATTCTCTCTCAATGCTCTATTGAACAACATGCAAGAATATCAAAAGCTTCACTTAGACATTGAAAGAAAAGTTTCAACAAAGTACAATGGTATACTCCTACAACTGTGCAAAAGAGTACTTGGGGAAGAAATTAAGGCACCATACAACATACTAAAAGAACCTTTACAGTGTACATCTAATGTAAGGTTTTACCATTTACACCAAGGAGCCCAAATGACCTCAATACTTGGTGGTAAAGAGAGTTGAACATATTTACAAAGGATTTTGAGGAGCTTCAAAGAAATCATTGGGAAATCATTTAAATTATTAGAATTATATAGAAGGAAGAATATTGGACGCGGTTACAAAAACTTTAAAATTGTGTAAATCTAAACCAGTTTTGTGTGTGGATTTGAACATATTTAGTATTTTTATCATTTATTGCAAACAGAATAGAAGATGAATTGTCTATTGCCAATGTTACTATTTACAATTGCTGGTGTCAGAGCTTTCTTGAAGGGAGGTAACAGTGTTATCTGGTCCACTGATTCTCCTGTTTCCCGGTTCCCTGACTCTCCCGTATTCGAGGTAAGAAGTAAGCTAGAATGTGTAGTTAAATGCAGTACTGGACTCTGGGACCTGGCAGCTGTAGCTGAACACTCCCACCCCGGCATCTTGTGCAGGTGCGTGGATTCATCCAGGAAAACGCCAGGTGACATGGGAGACAATGTTCAGATATTTAGGAGAGTAGGAACTGAAGAAATAACGTCAGCATTGAAAGAGAAGGGTGATACATCGTCCATCAGAAATAGGAATAAAAATGGTTTTAAGAAAAGGAAGAACCAGCGCATAGTTTGGAAAATGAGGAAGATTGAAGTTAAATCAACACCAAGACCAAAGATTTTTAAAAGAATAAAACAAAAATGTAAAAACAACGATCGCCTGCTGCCCTACCCTTCTGACAAACATCTGTTCCAACTTCACATGAAAGACAAGAACAAATACCTGCTTCTTGTGATGTTACCATCCGAGAGAAGGTTCAAGAAGATAGAGACAATAATCCCAGGAACATCCTGCAAAAACATCGCCATCATTGCACATGCTGTCTACTTCTGTAAAAGCCCCCACGAGATAGCAGTCATGTGTCTAGGAAAGTCACATTTTTTCAAGACAGTGTTGAAAGAAACTAAGAAGAACATTATTGACTTGTTTGCAGATCCCACAAGAGGGATTCTGATGTATTTGATGAAGGAAAAGTCATATGTTTATGTACAGACTTTGTTCCTAAAGAACAAACAAAAGAATCAGGCGTCCCTTGGATATATTAAGCAGATGGCGCTGGACGTGAACCAGGGAAACATTTACTGGCTGCAGTGGCATCTCATTAATATCTACACCATGCCATACATCGGGAAAAACAGATTCGTCAAGTCCACTGCGGTCACAAAAACCTTCAAACACAACGTCCACTTCACGGTGTGTCCAGCCCTTGACCTGATCGTTTGGTACGAGAAAAAGGGACGTCACACTTGGCTGAGTGCAATCAACAGGTCCAGCTCGGCCATTGGGTCAGTCATGATGCGCACTCAGATGCAGTGTCAAGATATAGTTTGTTTTAAGCATCATATATATGTGGATGCCAAGTTATTCCTGGTGAAGATTGACAAGGATTTTGTGTTTGACTCAAAGCGAATGATAAAAACTGCTGATCGTCAGAACCGTCGTTGCAAATGGTGTGGATCATACGTGCAGGATTGATAAGGTTTTTGTATCATCTACTGACATCCAGACTGAATAATATCCCCAAGGTATATTTGCACAAAGTTATAGGTTACATTAACGCTTTGAAATCATGTATGTACACAATGGTTAATAATAAATTGTAAGTCATAACATCAATGAATCAATGTTGACAGACACTTGTCTTACCCAATGTCATATTTTTTTCTGACAACCATGTACCAAAAACTAAAAATAACAACACATATCTCTCCGGTAGTAGCTTCGGTTTCCTGTCATGGACGCCCTTTTATTTGTGAAATTTATGTTGACAAAAATTAAAATATTTAAATGTATATGCACATCACATTTATGTTCAAGAATACAGAACCAGGTTTTTTTTATATTTAGGAGAACATTTTTTACTTCATAGCTTTAAGATTGATTGGATTAGTTAGAGCTTCGTGCTGACACGTATTAACTGTGTCCTTGTGCAACGGGAAGATCCACAGCTACGACAGATTCTTCACATTTTGGTCATCTTGCAACAAACTCTTTATATAACTATTTACATAGTACACTACTATAATACTGATTCTGCTTTCTGTATCCACATTTCCTATGTAAGTATATATACGTAGCAAATGCCAAAGACATTGATGTACCTCAGAAAATGTTTTATAAAAACATGTTGTGTGTTGAGCGTTTTATATTTTAAATATATTTGATGACGTAAGACATTTTTCTGTTTAACAAATAAAGTTTGCTGTACCCCAATGTGTTTTGTAATAAAGTATAGTTTTGCCCTGAACTATACTAGAAATACTTAAACGTTTGACGTAATAATATTTCAGGGCAAAACTATAATTTATTACAAAACACATAGGGGTACAGCAAACTTTATTTATTTTCTAAGATGCCAAATGATCAGATACATGTAACATACTGTTTCCAATAATGTGGAAATAAAAATATTGTTTACATTCTTTATATTAATCATCCATGAATGGGGCCAACGGACGGCTATTCCACGTGTAAAACACACCCCCTAAGATAGACTGAGATCATGTGACTAACATTCCAAAAAGAATTGTGGGTAGAGCTCGATCAAGTATTAGCGTAGTGGCAGAACGTAATTTGTCTAATTCAGACGGCTGAGGCGAATCGACGTTCCGTTACCATGGGCACACTTGATCACAGGGAGCGGCGTGGAACAGCGGGAATGTCATTCGATTGTTACGTCATCAAAAAAACTGTACCTTAATTGTCTGATGAAGTACTTTTTTTCGATTGTTCTAAACGCTAGGCATCTTAGAATCTTTCATAAAACGCAGTCTCCGTTTGAATTGTCACTTCAGTTGTTTACAATGTTTTGTTTTAATGTGATTTGTTAGACTGATTTTAAAGGGGCAGTAGCACGTTTTTTGCAAAATTTATTTTTTCAAATTTCCCTTTTATAATGATAGTTTATGTAATTTAAATTAACTTTAGAGGGTAAAACGTCGTATTACACAAACCAATTATCTGTAGTGGTAAAACTATGTTGCGTAGAAAGCAAAAATTGCATGGCGGCCATTTTATTGTGAACACAATTTATTATTTTGTATTACAAAAACGATGCCCATGACTTTACCGAAACATGTACACTACTTTTAAACTTTATTTTCCTAAGAGAGAAGGATGTTTCATTATTGGTGAAATTATTTTTCAAATACATTTCATCAACTTATTTCAGTGAAAAAACGTGCTACTGCCCCTTTAAGGATTCTGATTGGTCGACAGCTCACGTGCACATATACATGCAACCATTTCTCGATGAATACGTTTAAAATGTGCATTCATACTACGTGCCTTAATACCTTGTGACGTCATTACCGTGTTACGTGCATTAGAACAAACAGTAGGGTCAGTCAATTATAACATTTTGATCCAAAATAACAAATGCATATGTCATTTCGTCTTCACACCTGAGTTGATAACAGGAACATACACTCATTTTCCGAATGAGGCAATTAACACTATATTTTAATAAATTCAAGTTATCAAGCTTGTTTAATCACAGCACTTCCAAAACAGTAGCCATTTTTTACGCCGCTTGATATGCTTATGAGGGGTAATACAAACATGTGGAATCCAGAAAAAACGAACCTTGATTGCATGCATCTGATTGCTATGAAAAACTATATGAAATGTGCCATTTTAGATCAAGGATTCCTCAATTTTGCATGTAACAAACCTCTGCCTCCAGTGATAAATGACAAATATATCATATTTGTTTTAATATGTTAAATAACACTTGTGTATAAAATCGCTGGGCTACACAACTCAATATTATAAATGTATTGCTGTTATACACATATAAAACAATCATTATTTGTAATGGTATAATCGCAATGGTTAATGGGAAAAATGCATATGCCACCATGACGTCACAGCATTTTACTAATGACGTCACATAAACAAAGTTCCTGCTTATTCAGCTATCTCGCCCCCTTTCTGACAATACATGTATCTATTTTTGTATGATGATGGCACACTTTGACTGTAGGATGTATTATTTTTTTAATGTGTTTATGCAACAATATTGCCGATATTCCCTATGAGATATATATGACGACCGCTATGTTTGCACAGTGGATAGACTTATATGTTTTTCCTATTCGTTTCTATGCTTTTCAACATTCCCTCTTATGGGTGTGAATATTTTTTTACTGGTTCCAATCGGAGAAAACACTAACATATCTGAGATGTTTCCCTTTAAGTAGATGACACAGTCAACTTCTGTCAGATGTGCATTAGTAGCATACTGCCTACCACCAGACCGAATAATTCGCTGACATCTCCGGTTTATTCCTATTACCGGACGACGCACAGTCCTCCCCATTCACTGTTGACGTATTTTCTTCAATATCTTCTCTCCTGAATGAGTAAATATTGTCGCCTTTGTCACCTGGTTTACTCCTGGATGAATCCACGCACCTGCACAAGATGAAGGTGTGGTGTTTTTATCACTTTATTTCTTTTTGTAGGCACCACAAGCATATATAAAGTACACTTTCAATATAGAGTATTTGGTACAATGTGTCAAATTGACAAGACATATGCAGATTTCGATATACCAATACACTTTGTGGAGATTTTATATTCTATGTACCGAAGTACAGCAGGACTTATCGAGTCTTGGTACGCTGTATGGTGCGTCGATGTATCCTCCAAGTCAATTCTAAGAGTATACCAATACACTTTGTGGAGACTTTATATTCTTTGTACCGAAGTACATCAGGCCTTATCGAGTCTTGGTACTCTGTATGGTGCGTTGATGTATCCTCCAAGTCGATTCTATGAGTATACCAATACACTTTGTGGAGACTTTATATTCTTTGTACCGAAGTACAGCAGGCCTTATCGAGTCTTTGTACGCTGTATGGTGCGTCGATGTATCCTCCAAGTCGATTCTAAGAGTATACCAATACACTTTGTGGAGATTTTATATTCTTTGTACCGAAGTACAACAGGCCTTATCGAGTCTTTGTACGCTGTATGGTGCGTCGATGTATCCTCCAAGTCGATTCTAAGAGTATACCAATACACTTTGTGGAGATTTTATATTCGTTGTACCGAAGTACAACAGGCCTTATCGAGTCTTGGTACGCTGTATGGTGCGTTGATGTATCCTCCAAGTCGATTCTAAGAGTTTACCAATACACGTTGTGGAGATTTTATATTATGTGTACCAATGTACAGCAGGCCTTATCGAGTCTTGCATTCTTTGTTGAAATGTAGTGAGTGGTTGAACGTTTAGCCTTTCTTGGTGACATAACACAACAAATACAGCAAGTCCATTCACTGTCGATATCTCAGTCATGTCTTGGTTCCAAGGTAAATGAAACAAAGATATTTTAAGGAAAAGTTAATCTCTATATATTACTCTCATATAACTTCTGAAGAAAAGTTTCATCATTTATTTAAGTATAATAATAATTGACTACAACAATTCATGGACAATAACCAATTTGAACGGACTTACCTAAATACAAACAGGAGAAGTATTGTTCTTGCTGAATTAGATGGGAGGATTTATTGTGCAAACTTTAAGGACTACAGCAGGTACTAAACTGATATTGTCTTCGTATAGAATTATACATGATATTGTATCACCGATTTCTTTCAAAGATCAAAATAGTAGATAACAGAGAGAAGAAAAAACAGACATCGGTCACTTTCATTTCTTTAATTCAACATCACTCATACTTCCTTCGGCAGAAGTCCTTACATGTAACACATATCGCTGTAATGAAACATTAATTACAACGAAAAGCTGAACTGTGCAGTATTTTAGATAAACTGACTCATTCATTTAGTTACAACTTCCTTGGGTAGAAGTCATTTTGTGAAACAGCAGTCGCTGTAATAAAATGATAATTACAAAATATAATATCAATAGGTATGAGCAATATATTGAGTACATCGCTATTTTATGGTACTTTTCAATCAATGCATCTTTCGTCTAAACTACAAAAAAACATTTAGACAAAACAATTTTTGACGTCATTTATAAATGGGGTCATACACATACATTTTGACATGGGTTGTCGAGCAAGTGTTTTTAAAGTGATCTAGTGATACACAGAGGAACATAGAATATGATATGCATGAAACGTTTATATATTAGTTTTTCAAGTGGATAATCAGAGTTGTTATTACATGTGGTGGCATGTGGTCCTGTGCATATCAGTGAAGTTCAGCAACAACGGACATGGCTCACTGGATGGGTGGGTCACCCGCTACTGGATAAAACTGAGAGTTTCAAGGTTTGATTCCCTGCTCCACACTGAGACATAAGTTGAGAGATGTATGGTGTCACCCTGGGTAAGTCACTTTATTCAAAATGTGCCTCTGTTCACCCAGCAGCAAATGAGTACCTGGTAACGGTTGTGGAGGTAACCTTCTAGCGACAAATATGTCAGCTTGGGTTAGACCAGGGTAATAACACTCCTATAGTGCCTTGAGCAACCACTGAGTGGATGGATAAGTGCGCTCTATAAATGGACATATTATTATATTATTACAGCAAATAAGATGGTTGTACAAATATTCAATTCAATAGGTACATCAAAATATTATTCACACCTACACATCTACTAATCAAGACCGTTCATCCTCAGAATCAAAGAGCATCAAGCGTCCATGAAAAACATGATCACATGAAATTCCACCAAGAACACAACATCAAAGGGAACAACAAAGGAAGAACCTCGATAGAAACAAGCTGGACACCAAACTGTGGAATACCTTGTACCAAGAAGATGTCTCCAGCTCTCCATTGACTTGAATGTTATTATATTCTTATTCTATCACCTGATTCAATACTTACATTACTATTTCACTGTATCACTTCCTTATCAACACCAAAGACTTTATAACATAACGTCAGTGGTTCTGTAGCAAATAGGGATTTTGGTTGAAAATGAAAAAGGATACTCCTCAAGTAATACACTGGTAATTGTTTTAGTAGAAATGTCTGAATGTAATGAATTGGATACCCAAAAACATGCTTCACAGAAGCAACTGGTACTGTTGTACCCTCGTCAATCCGCTGCAATCATCTCCCTTACAATTGTAATACCACTTCCCATTGCTTACCAACGTTTGAAGGAAATTTGTTTCCAACCCCAGATCCTTGCACTTAACTGAAATTAATTAATTAACCTGAATACACACAGGGCTTGTCAGGTCACCTCAATAAACAGCGAATTCTTCAGCTGATACAGAACAGTGACGCGGTGCTGAGAGTATGCAGCAGTTCTGGGCAAGAATTCAAACGTTTATGGAGGATGGCAGACGTCCGCAGACGCACCAGGGATGACGGCCCATGCCATTAGCCCATCTTGTCCTTGGTATACGTATTGCTGTTAAAGGTTTTGACATTCCAATCCCAATCAATTTGTAAACAGATGACGGACGATGCCCAATGTCCCGGCACATGCGCTAGGGATAACGGCCAATGCCATTAGCCATACCTGCCATTGCTATACATATGACATTAGCCAATCTTGTCATTGGTATACATGACATTAGCCCATCTTGTCATTGGTATACATATGTCATTGCATCTGGGCTTTGGTTTATGTCATTGCATTTTGTAGAACCATTTGTGCTGTTGACATTTTAGAAAAAGTCTCGTTACTATGGTTACAACTGCATCAAATGAGTATGATTAGATTGGAATTAATGTTCGCCATTTGAAAAACATGTCAAGGGTTGAGTTGACCAAATTATAAAGAAAGAGTCTCTTTTGTACATTGAATTCTAGATACTGTTCATATCAACTGTTTTTCATTTTAGGATGTGGATATTTGTTCTTTACAAGTGGCGTTATTGTCATTATTTAAGACAACAAAAAAAAATGTGATTTATTTATACAAACTCTTTGTATCAGCAAATCATAAGCAGGATAATACATATTAATCTTCTCACTGTACCTTTATTGTATACTTTTCTGATTGATCATTACCAATTATTCAAAAGTGACAGTCCTTAACTTGGTGTTAAATTGCTGATGTTTTGACCATCTTGGTGCTCTGGTGTTTGATCTTGTTCTTTGTATTCGTCGCAGTTTTGGTGATGGTGTTGCGAGTTCCAGTTTTGTTGTCTTCAATTCTCTAATGATGTTGGGAATCTTCGATTTTGTAAGTACCTTCAAAGTTTCAATGGGGGACCTTTTCAAGTCTGACATGTTACGTTTCATTATTACTCTCCTGAATATCTGAACATTGTCCTCCTTGTCAGCTGTTGTTGTCCTGGATGAATCCCCGCACCTGCACAAGATGGCGGTGTGCGAGTGTTGAGTTACAGCTGCCATGTCCCAGAGTCCAGTGTTGCAGGATATGACACACTCAAGGTTACTTCTTACCTCAAACACTGGAGAGTCGGGGAACCAGGAAACAGAGTTGTCGCCCTTCCACAGCGAAGTCATAGCTTCAGTCATAATAAAAAGCATCATGTTCATAAACAGTTTCATTGCGTTTTGTGTTGAAGTCTTTTTTTTTTAAATGATATTTTGTGAACGTAACTAGGTTACTGTATAATATTTACAAATGGTGTCCAGGAATTCTATGTTAACCTCACTATTCTTTGTCCCGATGCACAGCAAGGCTTACAAGAACTTTTATGAAGCAATGTTATATGGAGACAATTACTTTGTACATTCTACTCTTAAACTATCATCCACATCATATCAATGTTGTTAATCTGTTTCCTGTTATGCATCAACAGAGAAAAGATTTGTCCTTTTTTGTCATCTTTCAACTTTCTTTTTTAAAAAGATAACCATTAGTCTTTCTTGATGCGATCTTCCACAGCCGTTCCATGTCATCATTTCTGCCTTTTATTAGTTTCCATTACAATAATCTTTTCAAAAATTATTGGAACTCTCCAAAAACATAATTCTTCAAAACCATTTAATAGGGGGAAATCTCCAAATGTTCCAAATATTACATTTAACCTATTCGAAATGTTCATAGGAATACCTCGACAAAAAAAACTTTGAGAAAAATTGTGCATAAAGAAAAAAACAAAAATAGAAAAAAATAGAATAGAATCAAGAAGGAACAGGTTGAACTTTAACTGCAATAACTTGTTTCTCCTTCATTTAATTAACTTATTACTGTCTCTTAAAGAAACAAATTAAATATTCATTGGATATGTTATTCGTCAGGCTTTATATTATATTATTCAATGTTAATAACTTGCATCTTGATATTTTATAACACATTTCAACATATTTTTATTAAAATAATTGTATGATCCGTGTTTTCAATCTTTCTATCAACTCTATCTCGCACACTTACACTCTTTCAACTACCAAGCACAACACCTTCATAGACTTAGATGCTTGTAATCAGTTGTGTCATTCTTTTTGAAGTGACAAATTGTGAATGATAAAACTTCACCGTAGCTAATTGGAACGTCTGTTTAGCATTAGCAATACTATTTGTTGATATAAATAACACCACTCTAAACATTACTGAGTGTTGTTTATTCCTGTTGTTATTTTTCAAAAACATTTACCCTGTTGACTAACGTACTAATAACATCTCTTTGAGAAAAGACAAAAATCATTTAAAATATTGGTAAACTTAATGTCATGTTAATCTTGCAGTAAAAGGTTGTACAAAACTGTGTAACGATTGCAGAGTATCACCTTTCTTAAGTTTCCAACCAAAAATGTCCATTCTAACGAGTAAAGAAAAGTTGTAAAATGTAGTGTGTATATCACTTGTTGTATGTAAGTTTAAGCTGATATTGGTGCTGGAGAGAAAAATAATCTCTGTGGTGTGTACATCAAAGTTGTTGGTCATAACAAACAAAATTGTTTGAATCAGAGCAAATGTTAATACAATGTTTGTGTTCTCTTTTTTAAATAGTTGATATTGGTGCTAGAGAGAACAAGTTTTACAAATGAAAGTTTGAACTTCAATCACTGTCGAGGAACATATTCAGGGAAGATAATATCAAACATAATATCTTAAAACAAAAAAAATACCCCTGGCGATTTTGGAGATAGAAAAAGAAACGCAAGTTATTTCAACGTCAAAATTGCATTTCTACGTTTCAAAGAAAGGTGGATTTATTAGAAATACGTTATTTCATTCTTCATTATTGGAGATGTAGTTGCCTAACAATATACACTGAATATATTAGTATGCATTCGTCAAAAAACGTTTTTCTAATCGAGAAAGTCATTTCTCATTAACCCTGTCCTTTAATATAGTAATAGGGTAGGTTCTTTAGGCATATATGTCTTTCTAATGCTATTTACATGATACACGTCCCTATGTCAGCATTTTATTTCTAACTACCCTTAGTTGAAGATTTTGGAATAAGTCATTCCTCGTTAATTCTGACATACCTCATGATAAATCAAGGAAAGATCATATTAATTATGTTGTTTCATGTTATTGAACGATATACAGTAAATAATACAAGCATGTATCCTCAAAAAGAGTTTTGGAAGAAGTCAATCATCGTAAATTCTGATGATTTCATGATAAAACAAGGAAAGATCATATTAATTATGTTGTTTCATGTTATTGAACGATATACAGTAAATAATACAAGCATGAATCCTCAAAAAGGGTTTTGGAAGACGTCATTCCTCGTAAATTCCGATGATTTCATGATAAAACAAGGAAAGATCATATCAACTTCGTTGTTTCCTGTCGTGGAAATGATGAAATATCCATTTTCTACATATGGGATGATACAAAGTGGGCAAAGACGATTCTCCATTTTAAGACTTAATCATATATAAATATCTACCACATTCTATCATCAAATTAACAACAAAATCTACTTCGGAAATACGAAATTGTCTAACACAGACACTAATGATATACAATTCAAAATCTACATCTATTTATATTGTACGATAGGAATCTAATTTTGAGACGAGTATAATACCAGCTGACCACAACTGATTATCTATGTCAATACATCTTTGCTGAAATAATTCAATGAATAATGAGGCATTTGCAACCTTTTGTTTAGCTCACACATTGCCAAAACCGTAACTAAACAAAAGAAATTTCACCTTTAAGATCAAACAATCTATACCCTTTCAGCAAGATAATACTGATAATTATAAACCTTTCTTAAGATAATATTCTCAACGTGAGAGAGGAAGGGAACCCAATATTTAAACAAAATTACATACTGATTAACCGTTAATGAATAACGACCAACTGCAGCACGAGCTGCAATGTTTGGAGTGTTTCTAGAAAGATCCTAAATCTGTTTACAAAACTTATCATGTACATTCATTACAGATGGTGACGAGTGAAAACCCCAAACCTCACTTTCTTAGAGGGGCTGTAGCACGTTTTTGGCAAAATTTATTTGTTCAAATTTCTCATTTATAATGATACTGTATGTCATTTAAATTAATTTTAGAGGGTAAAACATCCTATTACCTAAACCAATTATCCAAAGTGGTAATAACATATCATATATAACATATTAATGTTGCGTATAAAGCAAATATTGCATGGCAGCCATTTTATTATTGACACAATTTATTATTTCGAATTACACAAACGATTCCCATGGCTTTAGCGAAACATATATACTCATTTTATAACGATATTGTCCGACGAGAGAAGGGTGTTTTATTATTGCTGACATTATTTTTCAAATACATTTCATCGATTTGACATCAAGTATGTGGAACAGAACATTTATTGGTAGATTATAGTGGTTCTCAACCGAAGACATATTCAACACCTTCCCAGCTTGACCAGCCAACGTTTTCTGTGTGACAAGATCAAAAGGATGAGAAGGGAGCACCCAAATTTATATATGGAGCAACAATTTCCAGCAACTGGCCATTGAAAAGGAATTTTTCGTAGCGTATTTTAAAAACGATTACTTTACTTTTATCAATATTATATTTCAGTTTAGTATTACTATTCAATAATATACTCTCACTCGGTGTCGGTCAAATTCATGGTCTACTGGCATTGTTGTCCCATTAGATAAGAATGGGAGTAGATCTGACCCGAATAATTACAGTGGGATTTCTCTTCTTAAAGCTATGAGTAAGATTTTTGTTTCAGTTTTAAACAAAAGACGGGAATACTTTTTAGAGCTTCATGATGTTATTTGAGAGTATCAGGGCGGATTTAAGAAAGACCATTCGACAGTTGACAGTATTTTTATTATCCAGACAATTGTTCAACAATATTTAACATGGACAAATGGTAAAATATATGTTTCATTCATAGATTTTCGAAAGGCTTTAGATATTGTTAACAGGTATACATTACTTTATGTTCCATTGCAAATGAGAATTCATGGTATTTTTTAAAGTTGATTAAAATATGTATAGTAATGTCAAAACCACTGTAAGGCAAGGCTACGTCCTCAGCCCGGTGTTATATTCTCTGTTTATTAATGACTTTAGATAATACGTTTGATGATGATATATTAATCTCTGAAAACATGATGAATAATATTGCTCTGTTATTTGCAGGTGATTTGGCGTTAGTTGCTGATACTGTTGTTAGATTAACCTACATTAGTATTCCCACATGGCATGGGGCATGGGTATTAATATTGACAAATCCAAAATACTTGTCTTTAAAATGGATGGACCCTTATTAAAATATGATTGATTGTTTTATAATGGTATCCAAATGGAAATTATAAATATATATCTATAAATATGTAGGGCCTGTAGTAACTCCCAACTTGATTTGGACAAGGGCATGTAAAACATTGTCGGATCAAGCCAATAAGGCATTGTGGCCTGTTAAATAATTTATTAGATTGTATGATATCCAATTTTTGAGAGGTTTTCATTTTTGATAAAAATATTGTTCTAATTCTAACATACAGGGCTGAGATATTGGGTTTGAATGAAGGAGAAAATATTGACAATGTTCAAATACATGGTACAGATTAGCTATATATCTTCTAATGCTGCATATACATGGGGAATTTGGGAGGGTGCCATTGATCATTATTATATAATGGACGATTGTTCTGTTTTCTGATTGGCTGAGACGGATAGTAGTCAACAATGACCAAACATTATGTTTACCGCGGGAAGCATCACGCGAGGTCGACATAACAATCCAATGACCTGGAGCTAAAAATAGATCACCACTGCAATGAGCTTAGTTGTTTTGAGTTGCTTATATTACTTGTATCCCCAAAATGCGCCAATTGTTTCATGTTCATGTTCAATTACTTCATAATAATATTTTGTTGTTTAATCAAAGTGAGTGAGAATCGCATATAATAAAACAGTTATTTACTTATTAATTAATCACCACTGATGTGAAAAGTATCCAAATATCATAGTGGGATAATGTGAAACTTGTTTTAAATAAATTTACTTTTTTGTTGACTCACAACAAACAGAAGGTTCATTTATAAGAGACTGTTTTATGAAATACCATTCATATGAACCCTTTTAATATGTTTGAATAGAATTGTGATTACTAACTTTGATTAGAACAAGATGTGTTTGTTAAACACGGTTAAAGTTTTCTAAAGATATCCATTGCGGCAAGGTCAAGGTCACAAAGTCAAATATGATGACCCCAACTGAAAGGTCGCATCACAAGGTATCCACATGCAAATTATGAAGGCCCTAGCTCTGAGCAATCTAAAGTTATGGCCAAGGTTAAAGTTTTCTGAAAATGTCCATGGCAAGGTCAAGGTCCCAAGGTCAAATATTATGACCTCATCTGAAAGGTCTCATCACGGACGGACAGGCAGACGGACAGGCGAACAGGTGAAAAACAATATACCCCTCGGAATCTCCGATGCGGGGGCATAAAAATGTCATTGTACTGAAACACCGCAGTTAAAGACAATGATATTATAATGGCGTTTGTGGTATAAGTAATCCAAATATCACCTTTTTTAAAGGCAAGGGAGTAAATGAAAACTGTTAAACGAGTTGATATGTATTTAATTTATTCATTAATAATATGAAAAGTAATGATTCGATTATATAAGACTACTTATATTAATAAACCAATATATGTGTAAACAAACAAAACAAGAAATGGAAATAAAATATCAATGGTGAATATACATTTTTGTAGCATGCACCCATTATAGAAAACACATATTATATAATAATATTTATCATATAATAGAGGGTGTTATCGATACAATGAAGCAATCTGATAATCTTGGTATCCGAATCTGATAAATATGCAAAAAAAGGTCAAAAGATCAAATACACAAACTACTTTTGCAAAATTCCACTCTTTTCATACGTATCATAAAACTGTTTACGAATCATTGAAAAACATAATCGAGAGTTCACCCAATTACTTCCGCTGGAATGAATGGATATTCGAAAACATGAAATTACCTGATATGATATAGTGCATTTATAGTTTTAACAAAGTCAAGATCATTGTAAATTTATTTTTAAAATAATTCAAAACTTCAGTGCTCCATTGACCAAGACCATCAGCAAGTAGCTGCAGTGGCCTACCGATGCGCCTAGTCGATCGCACTAGTATTTTGGTAGTTCTTGAGGGCTGAGCATACGGTATTTGGTACATTGCAACCCCACCTCACTAATAATTACCGTTTAAGTGTGAAAGATACTGTTATGCAGCGATCCAAATCAACCCTGCAAAGCAGCTTCCAAAAAGTTGAAACTAGAGTTACTTCCCTTGTTTTAGTAACGTGACCAAGTGATTTACACGTGCTTTTTAATAATTAGATAAATACTTATAAACTGATTGAAAATATCTCCATGAACAACAAGAAATCAGGGACTAATTGTAAACTTTTGCAAGAATCACGCACATCGTCTTTTTAAATTGTTTTAATAAAGAACTATTTCGAGGAACTTCACAGCCATATATCGCCGATATCGTGACCACCACTTCGATGTACCGTCTATGAAATTACTCCGCTACAACTAGGTCAATTCTGTTACCACTTTTAACACAATAAAACTCTTATTTTAAAAATGGCATTAAATGATAAAGAGATTATTAACCTTGTGTGTTTCGGTATCATTAATATCATATATTTGGAATTAAAAAGTATGTATTATGCTCGCCAAAGACCGGCATAATACAATTTTTATTCCAAAAATATTATATAAATGAGTCTCTATCAAATCCAAAAACATGCAAATTATAAACACAAAACAGGATGTTTGATGCTAAGCTAAATTGGAAATCGTCACACAATATCCCATGATGTTTAATGCTGAAAGAGAACAGAAGCAACAAAGCTAGATGAAGGAAATGTAGACTTGATAGTGATCACAACAACCAGGGAACTTGATGGAAAATACCCTGGACAATGGTAACAAAACGCAGGGTATATTATGGAAAGGGAGACTGGATAGATGTGACAAAACCAAAGATATATGATGTTAGACTCGACAGAAGTAACTATTATTACTTCCCTGTATATGTCTGGAGGAGAGAGATAGAGGATGTAACTTCCCTATCTGTACTGGTTCATCACAAATCAAATCGATTGCTCAACACAGGGATGATGTCACTTGATGTGTTTACTGAAAATTTAATTGTAAGAAACCGGACCCCTCATGGCGATCCGATGAATGATCAAACTCAATGGGAAATAGCAGAGGCGTATAATTTCCTGCCAGATATGTACACAAGAGGTTTGCAACGATTCAAATTTAGAACAAATTTAGATAATTAAAAACAAAAGAGAGGGTGACCTGGGGCCTTATTAAAACAGATTCCAACAGTAAAGTTAAGTATAGATAATTTTAAGAATAAACACATTTACACATTTATTTAAAATTCGTCAAATTAATAAAGTGGTTTTACACTAAAATAACTATAAGTTAGGATTGCCTCTCCCAGGACTCATAGCATTCTAAGAACTTTCTTACGTCAAAATGGCTGCCCAGCTTCACCAACCGAGGGTTTCCAGAGAAAGAAAAAAACGTTATAATATATACAATGATCCCGAATTAATATCTATGTATCGGAGTGGAGGTAAACAGTTTGTATCCCATTTATTTAGGAATGAACTGATTTCTCTGACAATGCCAAACATGGCCCCATTAGCATTATTTATATCTAAAATAGATGATAATACGAACAAACTACCAATAAATCCCTAGCAGGAAAGGCCATGCCTCAACTGGGCAAGCATTGGGCCAGTACCGGGCCATAAACATGATATAATCTGTACTGGGTCTGTAATGACCGTTTGAAATATCCCACAATGTGTTGAGAGAGGAAGTGATATGCATTAACTAGACCAATACAGTATTTCAGTACCGTATTGCCAGAACTGGGCCATTACTATTCTGCATTAAAATTGGCCAGTACTGGTTCTTTACCATTAGCCATTACGACTTTATCAACTTTATCAGACCTTTATCAACTTTACCAGCACGTACTTAACCAGTTCTAAACTGGCCAGTACTGGTTCTTTACCATTAGCCATTACGCCTTTATCAACTTTACCAGACCTTGGAGATCAAGAGAGGCAACAACAGGAACTCCCCAACCGGCTAGCGTCGGAGCATCCTCTCCTTTCTGTGGGAAACCAGGCAGTGTTTCCTTTTGCAAGGGGGGTCGACCGAACAAGTCTCACGACTACCAGTCTGGCCCCAGCCCTAAGCAGAGCAACAACAAAAACAGCAAGCAGTGAGGAGGTAAGGGGAGAGTCTACGGAGACACCCCCAGGAAATCATGATGTGTGGCGCCTTCCAGCTCTTTCTTCATCGGACGTAGACAATTTGGACGGGCATAGCAGACCGTCACGCTCACTTTGTGGCCAACTGGCGACAGTTTAGCAACGACGACTTTGTGTGTACTTGAACAGGTGTTCCATATTCACGTCTCATTCCCCCCCAACCACCCCAACTCTTGACTGGATCGTCAGTCATGCGATTACTGTAGGCCTCGGAATCGTTGATATCTCTCGACCTCCAAGATTCGTACCTGCACATCCCCATCTTCCCCGCGGACCGCAGGTACCTGCGCTTCTTACTGTTTTGGTCGCCAGTTTCAGTGGAACGTTCTCTGGTTCGGGAAAACGGCGGCTCCGTGGATGTTCACTTGCGACCACCAACGTCCCTCACCTTCCTAGAGGCGAGGACCTCTTGATCAGGGCTCTCCGCGAGCCTCTTCCACTCCGCATGTGGCAGTGACTGTTGGGCCTCCTAACATCAGCTCAGGATTATAACAGGAGGGGCAGGCTTCACCACAGGCCCCTTCAGGTGTTAATCAACCTACATGTAAGGGAGAAGACGTGTCGCCACGTCTTTGCGCTACGGTAGGACATCATCCACCATTGGTGGAGGACGGTGGACAATGACTTCACGGGAGTGTCTCTACGGCTGCCTTCAGCCACCTCACATCTATTTGCGGTCGCCTCTACTCAAGGGTGGGGGGCACATCTCAGCTTGGATCAAGCGTCGGGCGTGTGGTCTCCTTTGCAATCGGAGTGCCACATCAACGCGTTGGAACTGGAAGCGATTCACCTAGTAATCACTTACTGGTCGACCCGTCTGAAGGGCGAAGTCCTGCTTGTCCAAACTGATAGCTCAACAGCGATGTGTGCAATCAATAAGTAGGGGTCGACCAGGACAGACTCCATTCTGCAGTTGGTGATCGATCTGTTTCGCCTAGTGGACAGCCTCAACCTCTCCATCCGATCAGTGCACACCCCGGGAGCCAAGAACGTTCTAGCAGACGCTCTGTCTCCCCGGGACAAGCCTCCAGCAACGGAGTGGATGTTGAACCCGAGGGTGTTCGAGACGCTGTGCATTCATTTCAGAAGTCCGCACGTAGAGCTCTTTGCAACTCGGCTCAAGTCTGAAGCCTAGATGATTTTTCGTTAGATTTGGAGGGGATGGGTGCCTACGCTTTTTTCCCTCTGACAATAATGACCCAGGTAGTGGCCAAGATACAGAGCACCAGGACACTACGCCTACTCCTCATAGCTCCGGACTGGCTGGCAAGGGCGTTGTACGTAACCCTAAGGAGATATCCGTTGCATAAGTATGAAGCGAATGCCCGTTGGTCCCGGTCCATCCCGATATTGGCACAAAAGGACGAGGCTCAATAACAAGATATCTCATTAACCATTTCACCAAATATATTTTGCAACAAACTATAATGGTGTTTTACACAGACACCAGGGACTCTTTTCACGAAGCAGCCTTTACAAAGATCAGGGACTTTAATTATTAGAAAGTCGCTGCTAAGGTTAACCTTAACTCACATTCTTTAACATTACACTAAAGTTGCTTAAGTGACTAACGATCACCGAAGTGCTCTGTTGAAGGAGGCCCATTTTAACCATCTGTTAAATATCTCTACAGCACTTTGTCCTCTTTTCAAACTTTTGTTAAACCGACATCTCATGACCCGTTGCAACAAATGTCTTAAAATTAGATGACAACCTATATATATTCGATTACTGCTATTTCCAAGGCCACACGCTTTTTAAAATGTTGGCTGCAAAACTTTATGACGGTGTGTATTGACTTATTGTGTAGACACAGTTCATCTTTCATCTAATAAACACGACCTTATTTGCAAGTTCACATTATTGTTAACGAGATATTTGTTAGTACCCAATATCTTCAAATTTTATCATATCCGTTATTGGGGAATTAGCTATATAGGCAGACACATTTCAACTATATTTTTAAAATCACTACGACACCAATTTTCAAACTCTAGCACCCAATGTCTTCAAACTTGCTAATCATCTTGCCATTTAATTCCAGTAATCCAATACATGAAGAACCACATTTTGACCAAATGGTGAAAACTAGTTAATGAGTATTATTTAATTAACAAATCAGAGACACATGTCTAAAATATAGATGCTGTATTACCAAGCGGAAGTATGAGAAGAGCAATTTCCAAAGAAGTGCCATTCACTTCCCTAAAATGTGACTCCCATCAGAAATCTTTGGGTAGAGAATGAAGAAGGGTAAATGAACGATGAACAAACGAGTACCATCAACTCTGTTTTAAACTTCACCCTGTCATATTGTTGGTTTGTACTCATAGTGGAAATCTGTCTCTATATAACCAAAGGCAATATGTTTTTTTTTATCGAATCAGTAGGAAGAGGGCTCCATGGTATAGGTTCAGACTGTCTCACATATTATATAAAGAATGACATAGTGCCTTTAAATCTAGTAACAACATATAAGTTCACATGCACAAACATGCACCTAGAATATTAAAATTTTCAATTCCAATTGAAATCATGTAATAGTAATTTTTGGAGAATGTTGATTTCATGACAAATTGTGAATTTATGTTTCTATGAGTTAATAGTTTTAAATGTTGGGTTTCCATCTGTTATGAAAATACAACAGTTAAAATTCAATTTATTAACTCCAGGATTGAAAGCTACAATGACTTGCTGCGCACACTGTTCAATCCATGCTATATGCCTGTATTATGGGCCTAAGGCCTCAATACTGAAAAGCATCTGTCTGTCTGTAAAAATACATCACAAAAAGTAGGAAACGGATTGTAGGAAAACGTATACAATATCTAAGATTTAGAGACATGTACTTCCTTAACGACTTACATTACCTCGACGATTTTGTGACATATTGAATATGTCTCACAAAATTTACCAAAAAAACGAGGAGACGTTATCCTACTCATTTTTACATCTAAGTTACTATATGCTAGTTTTGACAAAACATTGTTCTTATATCTTGATAGATTATGTCCTTCAAGAAATGTACAATGTTCAGTTCAGTAAATTGCTAATGGATTAGTTGCTAAGATTTGAAAATATGTTGCTGGTGTAATACTTTCTCAGGAGTAAATTTACACTATAACTGAACTCTTTAGACTGTGATAAACTGAGTTTTAAAATAAATCATCAAAGTAGTAACAGGCAGTTGGTCAGCCAGTCATGAATGCTAATGAAACAGGATGTGTCAAACATTAAAGGAATACATCCTAACATTGCGAAACTCGTGTGTACATACCAGGCAGGAAATGATACGCCTCTTCAATTTCTCATTGAGTGTTATCATTCAAGATTGCCATGATGTGTCCGGTTTGATAATATGCTATTCAGAGTTCAGTAATATCATATGGTGATTGGCAACCTTATGCTGAGCTCCTATCATTGTTCATTATAACGCAAGGCAGACTTCATGATGGCAATCAATGAGTCATTTTTGTTAATTACTGATTACTTATTATTTCTGAATAATTTGATGCGAATAAAATGGAAAAGAATGGGTAATAAAGAAAATATAACACTCCAAAATGTCCCTTATGACTTTTACGAAACTCGTGAAAACTTAGTAATAACCCCCGCTCTCGCTCGGGCAATACACAAATTCACACTCGTTTCGTAAAAGACACACTTCCTCGGGTAATCATCTCTATTCATGCCTCTTGACATAAACCTACGTACAGTAATTTCTGGATACTACTCCCTTATTGTGAGCAAAACAGATCATTCATTAGAACATCATATGTTTTGTGAAGTAATCATCTATTCTAAAAGTCCAAGGAATAAAAATAGAAGCAGTTATCCTATAACTAGCTTCCCTTATGTACATTGTATCACTCTTTTATTTGATTTTACCTAAATTAACACCCTTTTTACATGCTAATAGCAACAAATGACACATGCACATATCACAACACAATATAAAAATGTTATTGATATGATATATAATATAGAATTATAGAAAAGAAAAGGTTCAGTTCATAATTTCATCCAATGTTTGAGTGCTGAAGCACTGAAGCACAAGCAATAATTAAGCTGTGACGCAAAATCACTTAGATATTACTCCAAATACCTTACGAATGGGCCAAATGGAGATCACATGTTTCCAAATCGAAGTCGTAAATTTACAAATGTTCTTGCAGTACATTTTTTAAAAGTTTGTAGTTTCCATGATTTATCTTGACTTATGCTTTTGAAACCAGGCTCATGGAAGTTGCACAAAGACAGGGATTGATTACATGTACATGTATCATAAACAAGAAAAACTACTTTTTGAAATATAGCCATTTGCTCTGTAGCCCATCAGTCTTTAAACAATAGACCATATACATTTTCTAGAAGTATTTATCAGAAAGGTATAACCATTTTCAAGCATTTCAAATACGTCACGGCTCCTGTGAACTATTTGAGGTCACATGGTCACCAAATCTAAATTTTAGAATCCCCATTGGCCAAGGTGTCTGTTCACAATAGTTTGGCTATTGTAAACATTAATGTACTGTCATCTGGCAGATCCTAATTATACTATACAGAAGGTCATTTCAAACACTTCTGATACGTTTTGGAATTAGATGTTCCCCTTATGGTCAACCTATTTGCATTGTTATGATAAAAATGAAACCAGTAGTGGTAACGAATTATTGACAAAATCGATCTATTTATATCCATCAAAGCCACAAACTGAGTATTACATATATAACCGATATGGTTGACAGACATGGACGAATATATGATTATAGAGATGTTAATAAAATATATAACATCAATACAGATTTCCTGACTTATTAAGGAATTGAGAAATGGAAGAATATATGATTATAGAGATTTTAAAGAAAGATATCATTTCACATCGAAAACAAATTAACAAGGTTGATTTTAATTTTGATTTCTAAAACACTTCCTTTATATTTAAAAATAACAATCGGGGTGTCTTATTCATTTGTTTATTCAAATTTATGAGAAAGGTTTATCTTACGATCTTCAGGGACAAGGGCTGTGCCATTAAAGAAAACGGAAACAACAAGCTGTATCTACCGGACACACGTCTTCATGTAGGGAAGTAATAATAGTTGCACATGCACTCTCTGTTTATATCTGCTTAAGAAATATACACCGAGGGCATAACTGAGAAGATATTTGATGAAGGGTTTGGGGCAAAGGGATGACAACCCACATCATTTTGCTTTTGAGTAAATCACATTTTAAAGTTTGGCACTCCAGACCAAATCAGGATTCGGCTTTTCTTTGAAACAATAATCACCATGGCATTTACCAGTAACCTGTTTAACTTGTACAAAATGTAGACCACTCTATGTGTATTATAAATTGTGATTTTATTACCTAAATGCTACAATAAGCAGAAAATGCATGTGGCGTATCACTGTTTTGTCGAATATGGGTTCTGAGGTTATCATATTTTGGCCGAATGTGTTTAATTGAAAATCATAGTGACTACTGAAAATGGCGTTCATAAGATCACTTGCTTATTTTTAAAGTAACATATACTGGATGACAACAATCACATATGCATGAATTCTAATTCGGCAAAAACAAAACAATTCAGGTTCCTTAAATTACATACTTTTATGTAGGCTTAAGAAATAAGATGTTTATGGTGATAATAACCTAAAAGTCATCATTTGACGCCAATAAAACAATGAATGCCCGTTTTCAAATCAAGTTATTAGAACTGTGTCCTTTTATGTAAATTTTCGGCAAAACTATGATAACCCACATAACATGTTTTAAAAAAAAAAATATCATCGAAGTAATGCAGTGTCGTTTGAATTGTCTTATTCTCACTCTACATATGTTTGCTAATCATGGGGGTCCAGATTTGTATCATCAGTGTCAATATCCAAGGTGACTTGAGGCAAAGTTTCCTTTATGTTTTGAGGGTTCTCACATTTTACCGAACGGATTGAGAGAGTCGGTGCCTTATCACAGAGGCAGGGATACTGTACCAACTAAACTGATAGGAGCTAAGGGAGGTTATTCATCAGGGATGACAGATCTGCATCTTGGGACCCACAAATGACTAAAATATCAGAAGGTTATCATCGTTTTCCCCCCAACCCTTTTGTATTATAAAACTTAATATGAATATAGAATATTAAAAAATAAAACGTAACAATACTGAAAAGATACCAGTGTTACCCGGACCAGGAGACGATATATGAGCTTACACGGAATTAAACGAATCATTCTTTGCATCCATGATATTCATTTTATTTATGTTATTGGTACTTCATGAATATCAACTTTATTTACGATTTCAATAGAAATATAAACGTGGAATTAGGTGTTTTAAAAGATATTTGGTCAGATAACAATAAAGGCAGTGAGTGTGTAGTTAGTATTAAATGTGTTATATGCTGAATGATTATTGTGTTGCACAATATCCTTTAATACTATTTTAAATGATTTACATTCGTTTTACATTTTTCCCTCGTACAACAGGAGGCTTCGAATAGTGGTCCATAAGATTTCCCGAAGTGAAAAAAATTTATCCAATGTAAAAAACTCATTCAGCACAAATTAACAACAAAACAAAACAACTGCAAAAAAATTACACATGGCTGCATCTGTCCATGTGTTGGCTAGCCCAGGACATTTTAGATTTGAGGGAAAAAAACAAATCCGACCAGTATTGACTGTGGTGGTCTCTTTAGACAAGTATATGTATTCAGTTCACACATTAACACATTTTCACACATGTACAAAGAGATCGGATGGCCATATTGTTGAAAATATGAGCATTATTATTGTTGAAAACATTTGTGGAACTGTGACGTTTCAGCAAAAGAAAGAATAAGTTACTTTGGATACAATTTGACAATCAAATTGTATTCATAATTACTTAAATTGTCGGTATGAATGATATTTAAGCCATTTAAGAAACTATGTTTATGTCTGGAATTTGATTGCAACTTAGTTCGAATGTTATTTTCCAATTTTGTGTGTGTATGTGTGTCTTTGTGTCTGTGTGTCTGTGTGTCTTTGTATCTGTGTATCTACCTGTGTGTCTGTGTCTGTGTATCTACCTGTGTGTCTGTATATGTGTATCTACCTGTGTCTCTGTATCTGTCTTTATTCTGGGGCACGGCAAATTTGTCTACAGTAGTTCACCATGCAGTAATGTTTGGTTACACTGAATTTCAGTGCAGTACCACCCGTGGTTCGTTAGTTCAAGTCGTTGCACACAGGTTTCGCCGCAATACATAACCACGTGGTGTTGCGGGCTTTCTAACTGGATATTACTAGCTGTTGTGATATATACTCTTGAAAGCGGCTTTAAACACCAAAGCACCTAACCTCTGTCTTTATTTACTTGTGTTGCATCATTTTGAATTAAGGGAAGTAAATTATTTCTACTGTTGCCCACTGGATGCTGATGTGAATATGTGTTTATACAGAGCAGTAAATAAATCACATGACTTGTCAGTGTGTTTATACAGAGAAGTAAATAAATCACATGACATGTCGATGTGTTAATGAGAAGTAAATTGCTGAAACGTTTACTGTGCCCGTTGTCTTGCTGTCTGCAAGATGGGGACTCTTGGCCTTTGGTACCTTGTACTGGCCTCAGCGCTGTATTGCGGCCACTGTGGTAAGTTAATTTTTTAACTTTTTACCCCCCACCTCATCCCTTCCCTTCTGAATGATAAAGTTGATGAAATGTATTTGAAAAATAATTTCACTAATAGTAAAACATCCTTCTCTCTTCGGAAAATAAACTTTAAGATTAGTGTACATGTTTCGGTAAAGCCATGGGAATCGTTTTTGTAATACAAAATAATAAATTGTGTTCACAATAAAATGGCCGCCATGCAATTTTTGCTTTATACGCAACATAGTTTTTACCACTACAGATAATTGGTTTGTGTAATAAGATGCTCTACCCTCTGAAGTTAGTTTAAATGACATAAACTATCATTATAAATGGGAAATTTAAAAAAAAATTTTTTTGCAAAAAACGTGCTACTGCCCCTTTAAAGTTGCCCTAATTTTGTTATTCATTTTCTTTTTTTCATATTTTAATTATTGTGAATAATCTTGTAATATTAATACAGCATTCATTCGAGCTTGTGTCATGTGTTTTTGAATCATGTTCAAACAAAAGTTACACTGAAAGTTCATCAAAGACTGTATTTTGAAGTATAAATAATCTTGAATTATCTTATCCTACCAAACAAACAGAATACCAAACAAACAAACAAAACAAACGAACAAACTAAAGATAGATAAATTTAACTTATGTCCTAACTCAATAATCCCAACATGAAAATCCTAACGTAAAAGCAGCACACTGTGTACTAAGGCACAGACGCTAAAATGAAAGACGGCTCCTTGTTTAAAGATATTCATTCAAATGAGAACGAGATATACGTATACTTTCGAACTTCTTTAAAGATCTGCACTACCATTGACTCTAGCTCCAGATTTACAACATATCACATACAACATATCGATACATTTGATGTCTGATACTAGAATAAAATATACTTTCCATAAAATAAGTTAACATGGTTTTATTCGGGATAACATTACCTTCAATAGTATAAATTCTTGTACTTTGTTTGGCCGAGTCCGATGCGGGATTCGAACCCATATATTTGATATCAGAAGACACAAGGGTAAGATTCTCCTTATCATCCAAAATCATTCTTATTACTTTTAAGTAAAAATAGTGTAAGCACATCTCTGCCATTCGACTTCCAGTGCGGTGAGGTCATTACATTGTGAAGTCATCATGTTTATGTCGATATAGCATTGTGATGTCATTACTCGATGATGTAAAAACACTGTGATGTCATGTAGTTGACGGTGACAGGGCATGGTGCAAAATCTACTCCCAAAACGATATTTCCAAGGAGATATCCCTTGATCTCACACAATATCTCCTCTGGAAAACAGTTTTGAGTGACACATGCGTCTTCGTTTAATTTGCTATTTGAATATCTAAACTTAGTAATAATTATATGTATGTTTCCTTTCACGACATGAAAAATAGGTTGTGTCTTTAGACTTAGATGTAAAGTAAATTGTCGTTAAAATGAAAGACTTGGTTTATACTAAAAAAGGGAAACAACTGTCAAATAAATGCTATTTCTACCCTT
The DNA here is from genome assembly GCA_936450465.1 of Gibbula magus. NCBI lineage: Eukaryota > Metazoa > Mollusca > Gastropoda > Trochida > Trochidae > Gibbula > Gibbula magus. Next base: position 8,495,012 of record OW388298.1, on the reverse strand, counting down.
ATGTGGGGTTGATTAATTATATGGATTTTAATAATTAGATTGAAATATTTGTTTCAATGTTACATATTTTGCTTCAAACATGTTTTGCTGTATGGAATTGTGAATGTTAATGTTCGCAGTATAATGTTAACATCTAGATAGAACGTTGCGCATTTATTGTATTGTGATACTGTGGTATTGTGATTTTATCAAATAACGTATGAAGATTCAATAGCGGAGGTATATATATTTCCTGTGAGTTTCTTCAGTGGCGGATACTGTTCTCCACTTTCACAAGATGACTCATAGTATTGATTTAGGAGATAAACAGACTGTTTGAAAATCAATGTCCTGCGAGTCGTCATGGCTTCAATTGAATGTTGCTCTCCATACTGCAATAACAACCATTTAATTGTTGAATAATATTCTGATGCATCAACTCGATTTGTTGACAGTTATACAGAGATGAAGTAATTAAGTAATTAATTAATTGGTAATTAAGAATGCATCAGGATATCTGTATCCGTGAGGCTATTTCACTCCCATGATTATATAATCAGCCTTTACATAGTAACGTTACCGGTTGGTTACTCGTCGTCATTTATTAAATTTGTCAGTCAATGAAATGTTGTGATTTGAAACGACTCATCCCGGAAGTGCTGTTTTACTCAATTTAAGTCATTTCATTGGGTGGACATTTCTAACAATGAGAAACAGAGGACGAACTTAATTGTTTTTTATTTCAATTGAGTCACCACCAATGTACCTCAATTTAAGGTCACCTTCATTTGATGGTGATGGCAATGGTAATGCTAATGATGATGCTGATGATTATGATGAAGCTGATGATGGTGACCTTGGTTTAGACTACCATTTTCACCATGTTCGAAATGTAATCCTAGTGACTACATGAACTGGTGAATGCTTAGTGTGCTTCTAGACATTGAACTGTTAAGACGTGTTTTAATTTTTCTCTCTAGTATTAAGATGAATGTATGTGGTTATCTTGACAACACTGTTGTTGCTGATTGCACTTGATCTTCAGTAAATTCTGATTGGACTTCGTTTGAGAAGAGACTTGAATCGTTCAAGGACTGGCCTATTCAAATAAAGCAAAATCCTAGAGATTTTTCTTAAGCAGGACTTGTTTATCAACATCGAGGAGACTCGTGTATATGTTTCAAATGTAGTATTCGTCTCAAAGAATGGATGTTTTCTGAACTTTTCTGTACATGAACTGGTAACTTTTTTCTTTTTGTGTAATCCTGACCATACAAGGCCATTCTTCCGTTAGATTCAGAACTGTACAGACGTGTTTTTTATTCGCTCTGATACTATGGATGTGTGTGGATGTCCTGATGAGACTTTTTGTACTGATTGCTGTGCATTGCAACCTAAATGTGACTGGAGTTTGTTTGAGGAAAGACTAGATTCATTTTAGAACTGGCAAGTTCAAATGAAGCAGAGTGTTGAAAATAAGGTTCATGCATGACTTGTGTACCAGAACAGAGGAGACTTGTGTGTACGTTTCGAATGTCAAGTTCGTCTTAAGGGATGAATGTCTACGGATGATCACTGGGTAGAACATGGGGAATGGTCCCCAGTTTGTCACTATCTTAGAATTGTAGGAAGACCAAAGCGGGATAATAAGATGAACTCTGATGGAAAAAAGACCATGGACTGATTTTATTCTAATCAACTGAATGTAAAGGATTCATTCAAAACCAAAAACTCAACTGCTTTTTTTGATGCCTTATAAATATTCTGGAATAAAAAATTGAAGATATAAAGTGTGCATTGTTATATGTATATATAAACAATATCATAAAGATAATTGGTTAGTTTAGCCAAATACAACAATGGGGTGAGATATGAATTAGTTATCATCGATTTATTTTCATGTTATCTTTTGGGTCTGTCCACTGCAGTATACCAAAGATCAAGAAATGGTGAAAGCCTTGACAGACATATGAAAAACACAAGAGTGTATACTTGATATTTATCAGCCTGTATGGGAACTGAATTCAATATAGGTTGACAGAATTTATACAATAGGTCGATATAATTACTAACCTCATTGTCTGAAGAATTCTACAACTGTGAGCATCATGAGACAACAATATCAACTATGTGTGCCAGACACAGAGAAATGGACTCTCGTTATTATATGCTACAAGTCCCGGGTAAACTATAACCATATAATTTTGTTATGAGAGCTGGGGACCAGCAGGGTACAATGTCTGTGGACAGAACATTGGAGCACTATGATCCCGAATGGCCTAAACTTTTGGAAGAAATGAAACGAAAAGAACAGGCAAGGACCATGCCTGATTCTGAGCAACCCAAAATTAACTTTGTCTCCCCTGCACAACAAGTCGTGGAGCAAGCCCAAGCTCAGGAAAAAGAGTACAGGCAAATTTAAAATGATTAAAGGAAATCAAAGTGAGAGGAGGTCCAAAAAACGAATAAAAACAATCTTTTAACTACTATTTCTTAAGTGCAATACCAACGTGCAACATGGTGATGTGTCCAGCCAACGACAGAAATCCACAGACAGCAACCATTACCGCCGCCCTCCCCTCATGGCCATCCTCTTGGCCCTCCTACTCCTCCTCCTCCTCATGGCCTCCCTCCTCCTCCTCATGATGCTACTCATAGCCCTCCTCATGGCCCTCCTCATGATGCTACTCATCATTCGACTGAAGAATTTAGGCTATTACATCCCTTTACAATGGTAGTTTCTTGGCCCATTTCGAGTGGTAAAAGTTTATTATTGAAGCCGTTTCTAGAGAGGATAAAGATTAAACCATATCCAGAACGAGTAATCTGGTTATACAAGAGATGGTAGCCTTTGTACAACAAAATTCTTACAGACGTTTATCAAAATGTTGAGTTCGTCCAAGGTATAAGAAGTGCTCCTTATCCTAAAATCTGCTCATTGAAATGGGGCTAATAAAACTTTTGATGGTGTATTCTATTTTATTATCTGTTATTTGTTATATGATACTCATAACATAAAAGTTTTGAAATGGTCTTGGTTTAAACAAATGTTCTACATACTGTACGGTTTGTATGAAATACTACACTGAATTTCAGTTCAGTACCAGATCTTAGTTTTGCCATGTATAAACACTTGGGTGATGAGTTCATGTGGGTTTTTTCTTTAGTTGTCTATGATGCAAATGAAATCTTCAACAGTCAATTGGTGAAATGAAAATTGTAGAAAAAAGGGCTTTTAAAGGTGTTTTTGATAGGGTCTAAGGGTCATCTGACTACATTTTTCTGTGATACAGGATGTGGCTACCGTAGGATATGTGTTGTGACAGGTGAAAAGGTTACCTGCCTGTCATATTTTTACCACAAACAGGATGTGCCCACTTTTATGTTATCTATTTATGACTGACCACTGGTCAATGAAATCTCAGTTTGTTTATCATCAGGCATTTAAAAAAAGTATGTAATTATGTATGTCATTATGAAAACTGGAGTATGGATATGAATTCAAAACCTTAATCCAACTCATTTTCATTTTTAAACATTAAGTAAGCTCTTAATCAAAATAGGTCTGTGAAAAACTTATTAGACATTTTCATTCAAGTTATTGATGATGCCTGTCAAATTAAAGTTACCTTTGGGTCACACGAGAGGGTACAGGTGACCTAATGATCACTTGAACCCCCCTTATCAAAGGTCACCTACATGTCATGTGCGAGGGTACAGGTGAACCCCCCTAATTAAAGGGTCACTTACTGGTCATTTTAAAGGCTTCTTGAAAAAACAAAATGGCAGGGGGGAAAATAATCTATACCCCCCCCCCCCCCCCCCCCCCCCACCCCCTCTTCTTCTTCCATTCCTTTCTAAGCAGCCTACAGCATCAAACAAAGGTGGTTCCAATATAGATATATCCAAAGAATCCTTACGACACACAAAGACTTGCATAAATACAAACTAATAGCATCTTCTCTTTGCACATTTTGTAATGTTTAAATAGAATCAATTTTCCATCTATTGTATGAATGTAGATTTGTCAAAAGATTGTGTCAATACCTTCTTGAATGGATAGAAAGTAAAACAGACATCTGTTGAAAGTTAAATGCAGAAACAATTATTCTTAAATTCAAAGAAAGAAGAAATAATGTTCATGTTAATGAAAGAATACATTTACTCCATAAAACTTTACCTTCCCTTGCTGTCTCAAGCCGAAATTGAAATATAATTACCAGTTATATAAATCAAATGCCTACACTCAGTGTTAGCATGATTTCTTTGTCTCATTTTGGCCATCTTGCTACAACTTATTTATATAGATGAACATACTTTCATATGAACTGTATTGCTTGTACTATCTCTTGAGTTGGTCTTGGAAATGAAAATCTACTGTACCCAAAAACAACAACAAAAAAACGATAAAACAACCCGTAGTTGTTCATATCGCAGTTACTGAGAAGAATAATTTCAAAGATGCGTACCCTCAGGACCGCGAAAAAAAATCTATTTTATATTAGGGCCAGAATTGGAAATCTTGTTACGTACATAATTTGGTAAACACTATAAACTTATTTTGATTAGTTTTCGAGACATTTGGCTTTGAAGTTTTCCTCTCTAGGGTAGATAACACACACAAAAAATCGAAAATAAATAATTTGGCTCGACACAAACCAGTTTTAGTCTAAAAATATCACCTCAATTGTATGTGAATCACCGGAGTGGTAAAGTGGGAATCCTGCGGACAAAATTCGGTTCAAATGATAAATATAAGACTAATGATGATAATAATAGGTGTTGATGACTTTGTGTTGAAGATATGATACTATTTAACACATGCGACTTCAAAACCCTCTCTATGCCCATTTCTAAAAAAAAAACACTGCCATAATTCGCAAAATTTATCCCATTAAATAACTTTAAAATGTTTTGAAATGATTTAGAAAGAGTAGTTATGAAGAATGAAAACGTTTTGGGAAATGATTTATTTTGTGTGGACAGCTGACCTTTCTTACCTGAGATTTTCGTGGGATTTGTTTGGTGACATTACAGTAAGAGACCGTGAAAGTGTCTTAATTTAGAACTTAGCAAGAACTATCTGTCAAACAGCCAATACATGCTGATTGCTCTTTGGAAGTACAATTTTAAAGGTTTATGCAGCATGTTTTACTATACACACGATATGTAATACCATTTCGTAACCTCAAACTGTTATAAAATAACTGACGATGAGAAAATTAAGTTGTAAAGTTAACTTGACTGTATATTTTAGAAACAAAAGGTGACCACGATCAAATATGCTCCATTAATGCCAGTTTTGAAAGCATCATTACCTGTCTGTATGTCCTTAACGTCACCCAGGCCAATAGTACTCACAGCTAGACAAACGCCCATCCACAGTAAGTTACAAACAGACACATGCATATACTAACAAAAACATATAAACACATACACACATGATTTACCACACACATAGATACTCACATGGTCACATGCGTAATCTGTGCACACCATGAAAGACCTGGATTAGGTACATTATTATGCTATTTTGTAAAATATAATTGTATACAGATGCAAATATTTTATTTTATTTTTGAATGAATTTTTACTTTTGCATGCAGAACTTGAGAACAACGATGTAATGATTATCTCCCATGGAGAATTAGTGACCTGTGTCCTGGTTGAACCACCGGTCTGTAACTTTAGCAGAAGGAACTATTTTCGATCTCCTTCTGCATATGACCCCGTTGAAGACTACATCTATTTGAGTTACTCCTACTCGGAGGTCACCGCTATCTACATGACCGATTTCCTTTATACCAATCCTGAACTTTGGAAAATCATTAAAACAAGTAATCTGTTTGAGTTATCACTACTAGTAGGCGCCTTCATTATGATAACATATATAAATATTGAAGTTTCAAATCTTGAAGAAGTGGAATACATAATAAGAAAATATTTTCTGTAACTTATTTTATCGTAAACAAACACAACGTTTTGTGTTATGCCCATTCCTTTATCTTATGTAATTTTACATCTTATGGAGGAGTAATGTAATGAATTGTATACAATGTGATCCCGTTTATGTTAGCAACAGTGCGTTTCAGCCTCATCCATGTGATTAAGGAGACATTAACATATTGAATAAACTACTGTATGTGTCGCAGTGTCGTAAATATTATTTGAATTATTGCATTTGAAACATGTGTTTTAAACTATACTATTATGCTTTCACTGATTTAATTATGTTTACAGGCATATCCGATATCGCACTCGACCCTTTGATGAGGTTATTGTTTGTGTCCATGGCAAGGTTGATAAGAATCGACTTGACAACAAAAGAAGAGACAGTTGTCATTGAGCAGCCGAGAGTTCATCAGTTATCTCTTGACCCAGACAATCGGTTTGTACAGACAGAACATCAGCGATTACTTTGAAACCTATCTTGAACGCGATTGCTCAATGTAGCGCTACGTAGCAAGGCAAGCAAACTTAGAGGAACTTGCACTGTGTCGTTCAAGAGAGAAGAAGCGCTCATTGAGCGCTACATTGAGCGCTACATTGAGCAATTTAAGCGCTCGCTGCTATTGAACGGGGCGCGGTGTTTGTGCAGTTTCCGTCGCCGGTGTAAGATTGAAAACTTACCCGCATTGAAAACACACCCGGCGGGTACTCTTTCAACGTTGAATTATGACCCGGGGTCACTTTTCAACACCTCGGGTATATTTTCAACGTTGAATATTAACCCGACTGCTGTTGCAAAATTACCCCTGCACAGATTGAAAAGGCACCCTCGTTGAATAAGTACCCGGTATGTTTCTATACACCCAAATCCGGAAGAGCGCATTGTGTTTCTGCTTTTTTAAGTGCCAAAATTTTGAGGTGGTTAAGGGTATGTAGATTGTTTATAGTATATGCGTTATTTAATCCATTTAATTAACTAATTGTTCATATAAACTTTTTAGTATATCCTAGCAGTTATAACGTTTGAATGACCTTAAACCTAAACGTAAACAAATTGGCGTCATCCGCCTCGACGTTCAGCACTTTACTACAAGCTTTAAAATGATTTAAAACGGGTAAACCTTAGTGTACTTAAAGGTAGGGTTCTGTCGCCATCTTGGATATTTTGCATTACGTGAAATGAAAACACGCTATATTGTACCCAATTTGGCAACTTGTTGATAACTAAAGACATACACTGATAGAGTATCCACATAGTAACAAATAACATGTAATAAAACAAGTTGATGTTATTCTGTAGTGAAGTTTTCCCGAATCGCAAATTGCTCCAGTTCTCATTGTTTTATTTTTCAACAAATGTGCCCTTGTGTTTATCAAGTTTTGAAATATAAAGTCATTAAAATGTTACCTTCTTTAGTATCTTTCAATTTCACTGTGTTTCAATCATGTATTAATAACATATATGTGTAAACAGGGATAACCTCCAGAATTTCGTTTCCACAAAAGATACCCCGAAAGAAGCCTGTGCAAATAATGAAATGTGAAATGTGTCACCCAACATAGCAGGGAATATTGGGGAAAACAGCTGATCGAACTGTTCAAAACTCTGCACACGGCGTACGTCATCATATAATGTCATCTTACCGTTATGCGACATCTACGCTTTGCTAGGAGTTGTTACTATGACAGCGGGGTACATATTTTTGTTTACACTGTGAACCTGACGGGGTAAATATTAAAGAAATATATCGACCGTCAACCAATAGGAAATGAGTAATACTTTTTTACTGTAAGTACAGATATATAAATGTGATAATTTAGGCATTTGTTTATAGAGGCGACTATTGACCCAAAGAGACTATTGCAATAGCGATAGTCTATATGCCACTTACTATTGCGATAGCGATAGACAAGTGTAACTCACTATTGCAATAACTATTGCAATAGTTTTTTTTGGTACAAAAACGCAATACCCAGCTAGATTTCTTATAGGTTTTAGTAGAAATATTTAATTGATGTAAGGACTATGGAATCAAAATCGTTAAAGAAATCATAAATGAAAATACTTTTTGTCATTTTGCTATTTCCCATCTCTAATTCTTCCCTTTTGACATCCTAAAATGAAAAATCTTGAATTAAATGCAGTGAGACTGGTGTAATTCATTAAATTTAACATTTTCGATAGTAGTGATAGTTAACCTTACTATTGCGATAGCGATAGTGTTTTTGTATATACTATCGATATAGTACCATTGCCAGGCCAACTATTGCGATGCATCGGTAGTTTGATGTATTGTTACACCCCTATTTGTTTAATAAGATTATTTAATTGTTCCCGATCATTTCCATTTAACGGAAATTATTATTATTATGTTTATATTGATGTGCTAGGATTTTGAAGAACGTAACTAAAGAATCAATATATGTCATTGACTAACTATTTGTTCTATCGTTGGAGTCTATTTTATTAACTATAAAAATGACTTTGTATGCTATTTATGTACTCGCACTCCCTTTATCCTATGGAATGGTCTGTTTATAAAATGAAGTGTTATTTTCGAATAAATATCGACAGATCTCACAATTATTCTGTAGCATGTTGATACTCTGTAGTCTGAAGGTGTAGTACATATGAAACTCTGTCTCAGTTAACCATTGTTTTAAAGGCCTTGCAGCACATTTAATGCATATAATATTTTCTCAAATTTGCTATTAATTATTGAAGTTCCTACACCATATTGTTACCTTAGAGGATAAAATAGTTCAATATCACGACCCGATCAGCCGTAGACAACGTTTTTTCCGTTTTGGTTTAAAATGGTGCGCGGTATGAAGCAACAATTTTATTGATATCTTACATGCATGTGTGAGAGGTAGATTTGTAGGTCTCGTTCGATGTTGAGGGTTCATACAGCATTAATTTACGATAGTGTTAAAATATTCCTTTTATTATTGAATTGCATGTACTATATATTGCTACGGTAGAAGGTATAACATCTCATTACTCAATCTGATAAGCTGTATGCATAGAAAACAGTCATCTTTATTTCTAAAATAAGGTACGTCGCATATTTTTTTAAGCATTTTTATTGATTGAGGAATTTTATAATTGAGCCATTGGTAACACATCTTTTCTTTTTTGCGTGAACACTTTATTTCAGTAACAACGGCGTGCTACAGTACTTTTCATATTAAACTCTGCTTCTATTAATGACATTCACATTTTTGTTAATTTTGCTCATTCTTTCACCTCACATGAACATGGATGTATATTTTACGGGTTGAGTGTATTATGGTTTGAAACATACATCATATCAATGGAATAAATGTTTCCTTCGCTGACGTTCAGGAGTTCTCTTCTGTTAATGGTTGAAAATTTACGTATTTTATTTTCAACTAGGAGCGTTTGGTATCCTCTTCTAATGTTTCTTGCATCCTCATTGGAACATACTGTGCAAATACGCCTGGCTAAATTCTAAGGGATAGTTCTCTTCGTACCTGAAGAGTGTCACGATGAAATCATCTAAATACTGTTTAGTATCGGTTGGATGTGGAATATATCCGTTTCCAAATGTCCCTCAACAATGCCCTGTAGAGAAAGTTCACTGTCACGTATTTCTAGTGTACATACAACATGGTACGTGTATTTAAGGAATGTCTCTTGTTAACCATCTGTAAATGGCCATAATATGAAGCCGTCGTCTAAAACTCCAAACTCCAGTAATCAACAAAATAATTACAAATTGTACTTCCTAATGTTTCCTCAAACTGTTTACCCTATTTATTTCCTGGATATCAAAGTAGTTAATCTGCGTATGTCGGGGCATTTTTTAAAATATTTTTGATTTGTTTGCAATGTACACCATCGATTAACAAAACATTATTGTTCAGTACACTGAACATTTTCAAGCGTAAAAGCCTTAGCTCATCTATCAGGAAGTAACTTTGGGTGTTTTCCAACCAAAACCGTAATGCTTTTAGTCCCAATTTATGGGGAATATTAGAATAAAAACTTTTCACTTCAAATGATATATATTGTTATTCTCAGGGATAACGTCAGGTAGATAGTTAAAGAAATCAATTGTGCCTCTGGTGTAACTTCATACTTACTTAAGATACTGCTTCAAAGGAATGGCAATAATGTTACTCAAACGATGGGTTGCGCAACTGTTACTCGTCTTAATAAGATCCTCAGGATGCTGATATGTTAATAAAACATGTATTTCTTCAAAATACACATGGATAAATGTTTAACAACATTCAGTTTCATTACCTGAGTATTGAAATTAATGTTATCTAACATGCACATTGACTTATTGTGTGAACAACACAAGGTATAGTGTAATAGGACAAATAGGCATATCATTCATAAAATGAAATCTCTGCTTTTGACAGAAGTGGCAACAATTATTTGATTTTTAGCTATGTACTTTCAGGCCCGATGGGATTATGGTATGGGATGGCTCCTGACGTCCGCCTGTAAACTTGTCTCTTTTTCGACTTCTTCTTTAGAACCAGTGACTTTTGAGAGCTGAGATATTTTGCACAGAGTCCTTGGTCAATTGGGATTCTAAATTGTCGATTTGGTGACGTTGTGATCCAAAATATTGGGGTCACAACCTGGCGAAACCGCATAATGGCTGTTTTCATCTTCTGCTATACAGTGTGAACGTTATAAAAAGATGGAATGTTGTGTACAGACTCATTGGCAAATATGGAATCTAAACTAAATATTTGGTGACAGTGTCGCATTTTGAAACTTAATTATTTTATTGTTTAAAGCCTGATCAGCTACAGAACCAATGGTATTTTTTCAACCCAAAATGTATGTAAAATATGCACAAGGATAATTTCATTCAATGAGGCAATCACTAAGAAATCTTACTATCATTCAGTAAACTTGAAATACAGATTATCCACTTATGGCTTCACATATCACCTCATGACATGTACCTAACATAATTAATGAACTCGGATAATGTACCTGGATATAAATAAATTTTTAATCAATATAATGCATACTATATGTATAATGACAATACAATATTGTTAATTTAATTACATTGCAATTGGGTCTAATCCAGAATAGTAGCGATATAGAGATATAGAATGCATTCATTTTACAAACGAGTTTACAAAAGGTAGTCATGCAGATGCAGGCACTGCATTTAACATAAAATTGACATAATTTGCGAAATTAATTATTTACATTATTTTTTATTATATATAAATGACATTAAAACAAAATATAGAATTAAATAAGCATTGCATGGTCTGTGTTTTAGACTCTGTTGACATGCAGAAATTCAAACAAGTGGTTACACGTGGTTGAATGTGGTGTATATTGGATATCCCCATTTAAACATCTTGAACGAATTTACTGTTGTTTAAACTGTAGAAGAACATGCTTGTGTCTAAAGAGAAAGTGTCTTACATACCCCCGCCATTCGCTATCCGTCCATTGAGTATTATAGATGTCAAGGGTACTATGTTTGAATAACAGACTCAAGCATCATAATATTGTCCAAAATATGTTTGGGAACTGACTTTGTTATTACAAAATTTCATTCACCCAGAAATAATACTTTTCAGGTAACTTAATTGTTCCCATTATGGCATCACAGTGGTAATTTGTACCAAGATCAATTACAGATTCAAGGGCAATAATTCAGTACAAAAATAATATTTCAGAAGTGGACTTTGAACTCGATGAAGAGTATCATCTTGACTACCTACATGTTAAATTTCATTCACCTAGATGTAATAGTTGCCGAGAAAACATGTTCCAATTGGAGCATCACAGCTCTTTTTGTATTGAGTTCAATTTCGGATTTAAGGGCTATTACTCCGTAAACAATAATATTTCAGAACTGGTTTTCGAACTCGATAAAGAGTATGATCATGAGTACCCACAACCAAAAATTCATTCACTTAGGTTTAATAGTTACCGAGAAAACTTTGAACACAATACAACTAAGTCCAAAAAGTGACGTTTTCATGGAAACGACACAGAAAATAAATCTCAGAGAACTGAAAATTGTCTGTGCGCGATAGGAAGAACATGGTTAGCAACTGTAAAACAAAAAAAGTTTGGTTAATGAACCGTTGGCGGTTTTTGAGAAAATTGACCGGACAGAATGACGGGCGGAACGACGGACGGAACGATGGGCGGACGAAATGACCGCTGTATACCCCGCTTACTTCGTAGAGGGGGTATAATAAATCAAACAAATGTTACAAGGTGATAACCGTCATATCAGATCATGTTCTTATAATCGGTACAAGTCTTTAAAATTAACATTACTGGTCTGTGTTCAAATTGCCTGTATCTTTCTTAAAGAAAACACTCTACCTATCAACATTACACAGTTTCATGATATTCGTAGACACATGCAATGAAGTGTGGTTTGATTCTAAAAATGACTGTTATATTGTGAACGTCTGTTTAATCCTGTCCAATCCCATGTTTTATATATCTAACTTTGTTTTATATTCTATCTTTTTAATTTGCATATGAGCGTTACAATTCATGTTTGTATTTACCTGATATCATGTCTACAATAGTGATGGTACATATACAATACATAATGTTGATAACAGTGTTTTATGTAGAACTCACTTAAAAACACTGCCAGCAGAAAAGGGCCTATTCAAATTATCACTTCATTGAATATATAAAGAAAATGTTAAAGTTGTTGGGAATAAGGTTCCGTACATGTTCCTCTATATGATACATTCAGATTTGTAAACAAAATATTTAAACAAAAATAATATAACTTTTGACGTGTTATTCTAAGCGGCGACGAATGTTTCTCACATAATAATTTCAAAAATGATAACGTTTTGACAGCTGTTTCTCATAGAGTTCGGAACCGTTTTCACATGTGTATGTATTTTAAATTTATTTCCACAAACGTATTTATAAACTTATTCGTGTGCTGATCCTTTTCCCATTATAATTTTTCATAATTTATTGCATGCTATATATAAATATATATCATAATATATATCGTAATAAAATACTGTTTAATCAAACAGGTTCACATTTATATATTGAGTTTACATAAATATTATGAAATTAATTAGTATAAAGGTCACAGAAGAAGCATACTGAAATCAGTTGATGAAGTAATAGGTAGAGGAACAAACTGAACACAATTGATATTCATGTTTTTATTCATGTTGGAGGATAAAGAATATTTAGGTATACATATTTTCAAATTAAAAAAAGGCTTGCAATGCAACGATATATATGACATGGGACTTTAAATGACAACAAATATAAATAATGTTCGTATTGCTTATGGATGCAAGGGATTTCAATTACAATATGACTCTATGATTGACAACGATTTTCTTCTGATTCACAATTGATTTGTTCGTTACGTTTCTGTTCACCATGAAGGGAAATGAAGAAACGACGACGCATGCGCCAACGATTTGACAACTCTTAGGTTGTCAGAATGACAATGAACACTTGTCAACTTGCAACACGCATATTTTGTCATCAAATGTAGCTGTAATGAAGGTATGTGTGTCTTTCAAAGACGTTATTGGTATAATAGTGTAGGGAATGAAAATTAACTATAGAACTTGATATGTCAACTTTCGTCGTGGAAGTAACAACGCTCATTATCATGTTGACAACCAACATTTGTACACTATGAAAATGATCATTATCATACCATGACTGTCAATGTAAAAAGTTGTCAAAACGACAATTTAATTCTCACCCGCTTACAATATAAACTGAAGTACAAAGATGGTTAATTCAATATTCTAAAAGAAATGAGATGCATTTGATTATGCACTATGTAATGGACCGTGTCAGAGGCTTTGTTTGTGGAGTATGCTCGCGGGGGAAGGAAAGGGGAAGGGCCGACGCCAAGGGCATACTCCACAAACAAAGCCGAGGACCAGGTTTTGATATTACTTATGAACCGACAGAAATTATGATTTAGATATAATTTCAATATTTTGTCTTCACGTGGCTTCATTGGTATATACTGCTGGGAGTTCAACTGCTATGAAGAGAGCACACCCGCGCCCTGCACGTGCTTTGCGCTTGCTACCCACGCCGTGCACGTGAGCTGCATGCGCTATCTGCCTCGTAGAGTTCACATGATTGTCACTGTGGAAAATACATCATTGTTCTCGTGGGCCTTTATAGTCGAGTTGTCAAAGGCGCCAGTTTAGTAAGCGGATGGTGCAGGGTTCGAAACCAGGCATTCAAAGCTTATGTTTGTGATTTGTGATTTGTCAAAAATGTGATGGTATTTATTCGAAGAAGGACTTTGAATCAAAGTATTTCAAAACGTGTATAATTCCCAATCAAAATAAATTTCCGATAGATTCTAGAGTAAGCCCCGGGCATTCCTAGAGAAAGCCTTGGGCATTCTTCAAGAAAGCTCTAGGTATTCTTGGAGAACGCCCGGCAAACTGACAATAGAGGTTTACCCGGTAAAAGTAGAACCTAAAAGAACAATAGAGTGACGTCACTAGAGGTTTATAAACAATAACACTGATCTGCAGTAGTTCGAATGAAAACATTGGTGATTGGTTAATTTTTAGTTAGAATATCTTTGTTTAATGTAGACAGGGGCAGGGCATAAAATATACACCAACATGACCTCTACCATGTTTGAAATTTTGTAAATGTGTGCAGAATGAGGCACATTTGCTGATTTTCACATAGAAGATGTTTTGTTGTTTAACAGTTGTGTTTTATCCAGATTAATTTTGGAAGGTTTTATAAATTAAAATTTCATTTAAAGAAAAAATAATCAGTAGAAGTATTCTCTGAGACTAAACGCCTTCACTTTTTAGTTTTATATTACGACATCGAAAACCTTAAGATAATTGTAATTGGAAATCATAATTGATAAAGCCAACCGAGGTGTGTACTTTCTTTTTTACTTGTTCAGTTTATATGTATATCACAAGTATATTAAACACTATTATATGATTATATACAGGGGCGAATTTATACTGGGAGACCGCATTTCTGAAATGTCAATTTCTCTCTTCGAAAATCTTCGTTGTTATCATACATTTTTTAAAAGTTTACAGACTGGAAACATTCCGGGTAATTATTCAACGAGGGTACCTTTTCAATCCGTGCAAGGGTCATTTTTCAATAGCAGTCGGGTAATTATTCAACGTTGAAAAAAGACCGGAGGCATTGAAGAGGGACCCCGACACTATTCAATGTTGAAAAAGTACCCGCCGGGTATGTTTTCAACGCGGATGCGTTTTCAATCTTACACCCGCAGCGACTGTGCGTTTTGTTTTCGCTATAACTTTTTCCAAGAAGGTTTTGAGAATTCACATGCATGTACATGGTTTCTTACTTATACCCCTAGGGAAGTTTTTTGACATGTTCTCATTCAAGGTCAAAGGTCTGAAATCATTAAAACAAATCCTTGTGTCATGGTAACTTGAAAACACGTTATGTTACCACGCTCTTACTTGGTATATATTAACTATGGAGAAAGACAAAGATTTGAAAAAAGCTTTGGCTAAAATCCATCAAGGTCAAGGTCAAAGCGAGGTGACGACTTAAGCATGCTTTTGTGAATATGCCTTATTTTAAATTTCAACACTTTAAACCATCACATGATTGTTATACACAATGAAAACTGATCATCGATTATGTGACCTTGAAGGTAATAGGTCAAGACAACGAGATTTTTTCAAGGTCACCAGTTCTGAAATCACCAAATAACTTTTTCTCCAAGAAGGTATTAAGACCTCCTATACAAAAATTCCTTCTAATTCTCCTTGGGAGTTATTTTTACATGTTCATTTTCAAGGTCAAAGATAAAGATCATGAATTCTTGTAAACATGAACAGTTTTGTTTTATCAGGCTCGGTATTTAGTATATATCAAATATGGAGAAAGACAAATATTTGAAAAGGTCTTCACTAAAATCTATCAAAAGTCAAGGTGACGGCGAGGTCACAACATAAACATGCATTTGTGAATATCACTTATATTGACTGTTGATAGTTTGAATCATTACATGATTGTTGTACACCATGAAAAGTGATCATTTTTATTACGACCTTGAAGGTCAAAGGTCAAAGTCATACGATATTGGTAATGGTCAAACGTGTGTAACATGACCAGAGTGATGATTCAACTTGATGATGAACATTTTGTATTTTAAATTGCCCATTGCATTGTAGTTCTTGCGAAGGCGGAAACAGGAAAAGGCGAGACCCTCAGTATTGGGGCTGCTATGCTTTTGCCGTTTCACGCAAACGCTAATCTAGTTCAATTTTAAATCTTACTAAAATACACAGTTCCACACACCTTAAAATCAAAACAACATTTTTTTATAAATGATAATAAACACATTGAGAAAGTTACAATATCAATTGGATTGTTTAAATATAGACGTATTTCGGTCATAGTTACAGATTCTGTGAATTATTGAACACAATCATCAAACCAAAACATTGTTGAATTGTTCCTTAAAAATGGAAATGAATTGTGTAACGTAAGTGTTTCACTTAAGCCACAAATGTACAGCTATCAGCAGGTTTACCCACTGTTTTCCCTTCCTTTGTAGGGACGCTATTGATGTGCCCATATTAGTGATCATCACTGTATATACTATATAACAACGTTTTCACTCAGGGGGAAATCAAATGATACCGAATGTATAACAAAGTCAAAAACTAAATATGTCCGCCAGATAATGTCGATTTGGATATTATGATGAGGATATATCTCGTTAGGAGACATGTACAATTTCATTCATGAGAGAATGATAGTTTAAAGCACTATGTCACAGCACCCCTTTTCTAATGTTGCATTAATAGCGTAATTCTACCAAGACCACACAATCAAATTAAAAAATTAAAATGAATAAATGCATCGTTGCATTAAATCAACACTGGCGTCCTCTGTTGCCAAAGCATGGGTCCAAGCAAAACCTTGGAGCTATCATTCGCAAAGCACTATTCTACTCCACAATGAAATTTATTTACACACATGACCAAGCTTCATCAAACCCATGCGAACCATCTAATTGTTTCCTTTCTCGCGTGTAATAATGAATTATTTACTGTACTTTCAAGACAAATCAGATCGTTTAAATTGTTTTAATTACGATATCTAGTTCCTGTGTGTTGTAGTCTACAGTGTTAGCTGTAGGAATAGGCGTACTTACACTTTGTATGAGGCAACTAAATCAGTTTTGAAGCTGTCCTCTTCAATATTTTAATTATCGATAACAGGTTAATGAAAGCGAATTGTAATAATGATGTTATTGCATCATTAGAACGCTTAAAGAGCCATCAAGGATGTTAGTGTTTCAAAAAATATACTTATAACGTAATTCGCCAGAGAAATATTTTATCTACAACATGGCATATGTTAAATAATTTTCATATCACGACAATGTATTGCAATTCGGTTTCAAAGAGAAGTACCACTTCCACTAGAGCTCGCTAAGGGTATCTGACGTCATATAAACAGAATCTCCTTTTTTGCGTAATACGTACTACACAAACAGTTAGCGTTTCCGAAGTGTGAAGGCTCGTCTCTAGCGCAAGTCGCTATAACAACCCATGTGCTGCACGTGTTGCACGTGTCTCTCTTGCAAGTTACCCTTGTCTAACATTACTGAATATGACGATTGCTTTATAAACAATTATTCTAAATGTCCTGAGAATATACAAATTATTTCCTGTTTAATGTACTTTTTATTGAGATAAGACAAGCAAATTATAAAAAAGATTTTACTCACATTAATTATAAAATTCAAGAAAAATATATATCTATTTTGGTAAAATAATTATTCCAATATCTGTAGCAAATACAGAATTAAATGAAATGGTAAATGAATAACTGCCAACAAATTATATATTTCGATTTCTTTCATTGCTCATATTTTTTGTTATTCTTTCGTGTCTTTCTTTACTGTGTGTTAGCTAGACCATAATGCTTTGCGTTTGAAAATAATAGACTAGATCTATATTTAGACTGGAAAACACCTTTACTAATTAATGCAACTTCTTGGCTTATTTTAAGTTCAAAATAATTGGGAAAAATTAAGTGTATTTATTTCACGGAGATAGATTTTTGGAAACTTTCGTATGTTCATCAACATCCTTGATGGCTCTTTAAGGGGGTACACAAGGCATACTAAGTCCTGGACTGTCCACAATACTGCTACAAAGTATGCTACAGTGCCTTTGATTTTCATAAAGACATTCGTGGGGTGCTCAAATTGTTAAGGTGGCTTCTGGAGATATGCTTTAGCTACATGTTTGTGTCAGTCTTATCTATAACTCGTTGACAAAAACATTTTGCATTTTTGATAACATCGTTTCTATTGCATTTGAGTCTATATAATATGTGATCAAATTAAACAATACTTTTTCCGTACACATCTTTTTGTTGAAATTGTTTTTCTTGACTTCTTTGAGCTATGCAAAATGTCATTTCAGAAAGATATACTGCGACGATGGGCATCAAATCCATGTAATGAATTATGATGGAAGTGAAATGCGGAGTGTCGTCAGACTCTCTGGACGTATTCGTGATTTAGCATTCGATGCTACAGGTATAAACTCTATTTACATTGAACATTTTTAAATTCAATAATTATATGCGACAAACCTTAACAAAACAACTTATTTTATTCTGCAAAGGCGACGTTTTGACAAAGGTTTTAATGTCGATGTCAAGCAAGTGACACGAAAAAGTAATCAATGTTTATTATAATTACTCAAACGTGGTTACACTAGTCATTCGAGTTGACAAAACACATGTGTGATATCACCGTGCACTACTGTACGTCAATGTCACAATGTAATAGCGGGTGACGTATTTGCAAATTTGAAAGTATTGGTATTTTGCTTTTTGGTATGTTGAAATATCAAACCATTTACTCGTTTGATAAACATGTTATCAAACGGGACAAGGTTGTTATTACAGCAGATGAGGTTGATATAGATACAGATATACAGATATACATATATATAGTAGAAGCCAGTGATTGATGTACATGATTGTTAAGGAGATTAAGTCTTCATCATACCAACTTCTAGAATTTCACTTCAGAAAACTTCTTTAATTGTTGCGTACACCGTATTTGAGCTTTCTACCATCCACCAGAATAAAATGCACCTAATATCCCCAGAAACCTTGTCAGAAACAAATAAAGAAGTTGTTATCCATAACAGTTTAATTTGCAACAAAGATGGATGCTAAGTCTGCTGACAGGTGAATTACATTTTTCATCTGCTATAGTAATGGTTATTGACGAATGTGTACAGTTTAAGGCTTCCATCGATCAATGGATAATGCAACTTTGATAAAAATCCTAAATTACGCCATTCGACTTAAAGTTACATAATATATGGGCTTTCTTTACGTAGATATTTAGTTTTTCTTGTATACGATAATTGATGAGTTCAGAAATGTTAATAATGTAAAGAGTATAATCTATATCTATATATGATATATCATGTTTCGCCGATGTAGTGATTGTGAACTTGAGTACTTTAAAACTTTCAATATTAATCAACAGAAAAGATTCAAAATCGAAGAATTTCGGGAACCACCCAAACAACTGTCCATCCATAAAATGTTTATTGACTAATGTCATAGACAGGGCTTGTCCCATGTGGTAGACAAGTAACGTGAAGAATGACTTTCTGACATGTTAAACAAATATTCCCAGGTCAACTCTACTTCAGCGATGACAAGGCACAGCTGTATTCCTTCGATTTGAAGACTAACACGTCTCAGCTTCTCCGTGATGTTTCATGCGTCTCAATATCAGTTTTTGGAGACAAAGTGTACTACCTTGACTCTGGGTAAGTATATGTAAGAGAGTGTTGAACTAGCAACGCAATGATATAGCAACTGGTACAAATACCGCTGATATGTTTAAGTTTATATCACGTCGATGTAATCCCAGCTGTTTCGTGATGGTCTTTTTGTATTTGATTATTAAAGTATTACGATATCAATCAGCTTACATGAATGCATTTGATTTCCTATTCGCATGTGGATTAACTGGTGTTTGTTTAGCTCAGTACCTGTCACTAATTAACCAATCTTACTTTTCGTGGACAGATTTTGATGTTTTGCCTAGAACATTTCTAATATGGGAATATTTTATAAGATATACCTTTAAGCAATGTGCATGGGAACATGAAGTTTTGTTTTGAATTAGAGTGTTACTGCCCATGGTGGTACATGATTCAGTTTTACATAGAGACTTTCGAATAAAAGCTGCACATGTGGAACATGATACACGAACACGTACAGTAAATGTATTATTACACAATTGAGAACATGTATTTGATGAAATTTGACAGGTTCTTTAAAGATCGAAAGGTTGTGTTTGGGTTGATCCTATCGCATATCAAAATGGTTTACTATGAGCTCTTAAGATTCTTAACTCTGAACATCTTAATGAAATTCGGAGAGTCACAGATGTTGCATGGCTCTTGCTTTTTTGAGAGTCCAAGTCACATGCTTGTCTCAACGGGTAAAATTCTAAGTCCTGACCAATAACATTAGTATTGAAATATACATTGGTATATACATATATTGTTAAAGGTAATAGTGTGAACATATAACCACATTAATGGTATTATTGTTTTTGGAAATGTTTGCAGTGGCAACGTATTCATCATAAACAAAACAGGTGGGGGCGACAACAAGATTATAACCGGTAGAGGTTGGAACGGTGATGGAAACCTAATAGTGAGCAGGAGAAGAGGTAGGTAGTGATCGAACAATGCCTGTTCAATGTCACACTTTTCACTAGTCTCTTATTTGCTAATTAGGAATACCAGGGGAGGTTATTCAATTGTACCCTGAAAGTTTGTAAACCAACTTGCATGTCTTAGTGTAAGTATCATTAATTTGTATTGAACACTAAACCGATGATTATATGGTTGTTTTTAAGTTCATACCTCACAGTTAACCATAACAATTTTGGCTGCTCGTTGACCAGGTTCAAAGTTATGGAAACTCTATTTTTATATGTTTCGTCGAATTTATCAAATTTGGGACAACTAGCACCAGACATTGTCAATGGATTATCGTGTATAGTTTTGAAATGTCTTCATTAAGTCGATATGGAACATTCAACTCGAAAATTCAATAAATTGACGATCATATTATAAATTTAAGAATGATTATTATATATGCAAGAAGAGTGATCTTCTGTCAAAGCTAAAAAGCAATATTAAGGTAACAAGCATGATGAAACAGTGGCAGGAGCTAACGTGCTGTATTAATGTTGAGAAAAAGGTTAAATGTTTTGATTGTTTACAACCCACCCAAATAGTATTTAACGAGTGTATTTTATCGTTTGTGGGGAGTCTTTTTAACAGTCTCTCATGGCAAATAATCATCGGTTATGTAAAACAAAAACACTCTTATGACATCGAAGCATAACATATCAACGAGAGGAGTTGCAAATCAGTTGTTGCTTATGTCTGTCTAAAATCGACAATTGATACAATATGTGTAGAGGAGATCAAACTGCTGATCAATGAAACGATGTAAAACGAGCCAATATGTCTTCAAAATCAATGATCAACTATTCTTTGAAACACTCTTGCTAACAATCAGAGGACGTACAATACATTACTCATCATATAAGAAAAAAGAAAAGCGGGAACTAAGACACACACTTGAAGAAAGAATAGATGACCTTGAAATAAGTATAGATTCATTAAAAGGTTTAAATGCCAAAACAAGACTACAAAACAAACTAAAGAGCGCAAATAAGGAATTGGGGACTATAAATAACAAGGATATAGCGGGTATAATATTATGTTAAAGCAAAATTGAAAGATTTATTATTTCTTTCATTAGAGAATAACAATTTAAAAAACGAATCTATTTATAAGCTAGAAAACAAACAAAAATAAATTCTTACCAAAGAAGATCCGATAACTGAAACTAGATAATTTTGTCATAACATGTACCAGAAAAAGCCAGAGAAAAGGTTAATCTCACAGAACTGTTCAAAGACAACAAAGTCCCAGAACTGTCTAAAGATCAATAAAAACATAGTGTATAGTATAGCTTAAATATGAGGAATTATGACATGCTCTGAAAAAAATGAAAAATGAAAAAAACCTTCGCTCATTTGGCTTTACTGTTGAGTTTTTCGAATTATTTTGGTCTGATATTAATGAATATCTCAAAAGATCATTAAATATGAAAAAGGAGAATTGTCTCTAGGTGTTATAACATGCTTCCCCCAAAATAACAAAACATCTATGACAGCTGAAAACCGCTAATCGATGGGGATTTGGTCTAATCAATTGGGAATGTAGTTGCCAATATATTGGTCAAGTTTTTTGAAAATATCTCGACTAGTTTTTGAGCTAAACTGACTTGCAAAAGAAACGCTACCAAAATAAAAAAAAAGGTTATTATTTTTCGAGGAATGAAGCCTATCGATTGAAAACACTTTAAACATGTCTTCTAAATGTAACCTGTACATTCACTGTTCACAAATGCAAGTTTTCTTCATAATTTTCGAGAAAAATAAACTTATTGGTCAAAACTTTCAGATTGTGTTCAAAGTTAACCAAATGAAATTTTGGTGCAAAACATCAACAGAATGGAGGTTTTGCATTAAAATATTCGATTGCAAGCGACGAACATGACTTTTTAAAGTGCTACAGAAAAAGAGAGAACAATTTGCATCCTGCAGGTTGGAGCGACGCTTAACCAAGTTGCCTAATCATGGATTGCATCCAGTGTACTATAGCCAAACTCGTTAAATTTTACAGACTAACTGGCATCATTGCGTACAAGCAACGGAGTGGAAAACCAAAGTTATCCACGCTGTAGAAAGACTGATCTGCTGACTTGTCACCCATTGAACAACTTTTGCAATTCCAACCCCGTCCATTAACAATAGAGACTTGGCCATTTCCTCATGTGTTTGTAAGCCTTCTTACACCGTTAAGCTTAACATATCGTTATTCTAGTCAATGTTCTAAAAAACCTGATGATCGAAAACTGACCTTATATTTCACGTCAATTAATGGTTATTTTTACTGAAAGACCCTTCCAAATGTATGTATTTTCGAAACATAATATTATAATATGCGTTTGTTTGATTTGGGACCAAAATGTTTTGGTTGCATTTCTTTTGCAAGTCAGTTTATTAAGGTGTTAAGTGTTAACAAGATAACTCAAGAAAGAAGTCGAAAATCAAAACTCGGCCGACGTTTTTGTCACAAATGCAACACAATTTCATGCAAATCGGCCCAACCATTACGAAAACGTACAAAAAAACGATAATTACAAAAGGTCTTCCAGACATCAGTTGAAATGAAACATGTTAAAGAAGACGTTAACACCATGTACTAAATTGACTGCTTTAACTCCTATTCAAATTGCATATATGACAACTTCAATAAATTCTGGTCGGTCTGCCATCTGTCCATCAAATATTCCATGTACCTGTCAACTTCTTGTATATCTTATTATTGTTAATCAAACCCTTTGTACAAGATAATATTTATGCACTCATGTTAAAACTGAACTGTTTCTTGTTATGAGTTGTCATGTATGAGTTGCACAAATAAAATAAAATTATAAACAAACAAAAATTGACACTTTTTGGAGAAAAACAATCTACCATGATACGAACAGGTGCTATAGATCCTCGCCATACGGTCTAAGAAAACCCCGTATTGGCGGTGTTTTATACCAGTTTTATACAGACAAATCCCAGTAACTAGCTGGCCAATACATCAAACTTTTAAATGATTGCTGTTTTAAACCCGTTCAGCATAATTCATTATCATGTTCCAAACAGTACGAAAACAGACAAAAGGATGGCTGTCTTAAGTTATGAGTTTCTAGACCCTACCTTTTCTCACCGAAAGCTGTTGTTGGAAATCCTATGATTAACTAACTGACTTGTGTAAGAACGTGTGAAAGCTTTTATTCCTCGAGTTTAATCCGACTGGTGTTATTGGCGTAAATACTTGTCTTACACACCTTTTGGAAATTTTTACTACTACAAGTCTCAGAAAAGAAATTGAAATGATGATTGGGTCAAATTGCCTGAGTCTGATGACATGGCTAATATTAGGTTTATTTTATTCAAACTGTTATGTTGTAGACGCGACGACAGATGACACAACTGCCTCTCATGACGACTGTAGCTTTAATTCCATGACATTTGCTTTACAGTGGGTTGTCAGAGGAGGCTACTGACTGCCTCATAAATATTTGGAATGTGTCGGAACAGATTGGTTACTGAGAGAGGGTGGTGCCAGCTTAAGGGATGTAAGTTGTAGAGGCTTATATGAGGATACAATTTAGAAGAAACTATTAATGAATGCATATAAACTATTTTAGGAACCGTATTATGACTTATTACTTCAGCAGTCGTAACCTCAGGGATAGTCTCTTCAACAACCAGCACTTCAACAACCAGCACTTCACCAACCAGCACTTCATCAACCAGCACTTCACCATCCACCACTTCACCATCCTCCACTTCACCAACCAGCGCTTCACCAACCAGCACTTCACCATCCACCACTTCACCATCCTCCACTTCAATGGCAACGACTTCACCACCCTCTACTTCATCAGCCACCATTACACCAGTCCCAATTACACCAGTCACCATTACACCAGCCACGACTAATCATTCGATTGGTAGGCAAAATATACATTTGCAATTTTATAAAGATAAAAAAAATTGTTATGTCAAAGTCACCATTAGCTTAAGCCAAGAGAACAATAAGTAAGTCAACATTTCAGAGTATACAACCAAACTGTCGGGAGCTAATGCAGAAAGGTGTAAATAGTTCTTATCTTACCTGCAATAACTTTACAGTTTTATTCAAAGTTGCTAGATTGAGTTTGCTGCTTAATGTTTGTCAGAGTGTATGTTTAGTCATATTAATTTGATTGTATCAATTCTAGTGCTGGAATGTCCGCCTTTTGCTGACTCTACTGAAAATAGAGTTCTTCACACACGTCAAACTCAGGTTGGAAGGACTTTTTATACAGACCACATTTGCCATAAAGGTGGGTCATTACTCTTGTACTAAGTTAGCATTTACTAGTGCTTGGTACAGTGTTGTTAATTTGTAACAAAACCTTAGTTGAGGGTCACGTGGCATACTTACCACTGATCTAAGACATATGCTTACATGCCTCACCACAAGGACACGTATTGTTGAAGAGAAAATGAATGACATCAGAAATAGAAGGTCAAGGGTCAGCGTGAATAATATTGATAATGCAAATCGAGCTAGAAGTAAATAAGTTGCTGTAATAAAGGAGCCCCTCTGTGCTAGTTTGGGAAGAAGTAACAATTCATGGTGATAAGTAAAACAGATATGGTGTTTGACTATATCATGTAGTTGGATGTCCACACTGTTGTAGATGGGAAGCCTCTTGGATCCAGTAGGTGTGTGGAAGATGGGCGAGGAGGAGCTGTTTGGGAACCCTTCAGACTGAACCCGGCATGTAACATCTCCTCTCTACCTGAATCAGAGCTCTCCATGTCTTTAAGGGACATTCTACTGGTAACATATTTATGTGTTGTATGGAACTATATTATATACAATTAGTCACATTATCAAGCAAATGTAATTAAATAGGTTGAATCCTACTAGCGCAATGGAATAGTACCGTTAATAACTGGTGGTCATGTTCCGCAGAATGTTATTTCACATAGAAATATAGTCTAGTTTTACCAATTAAGAATACTCGTGAACGAAAATACTCCCCACCTCTACAGCATTCAGTGTTTTCTGTGTTATCCTAAGGTCACTTCTTGTATGGAACCTCATTTGGTGTATCGCAAAACGTCACTTCATGTACTTTTAAATCAATACTGCCTTCTGTTACATTATTTGACGTTAAATAATATGAGTGATCATAACGCATAATTTGATAATTACATTGAATTGTATCACACTGTTTTTCCAAGATCAGTTTTCCAAAAGATTATGATAACTGTATGAGTATGTGATTTATTTTTTTAAATCACACAGAATAACATTGAATGATGTCTTACCTCAAAATGTGTCTATTCACTGAAAATATTTGATTTGAACGGAATGAAACTAATACAACTACCAGTAGGACAATGTACATACATGTATGCATGAATGCATACAATGGATGGTCGACTGAGTGACAGATGTGCTGACGAGAGATTCATTCATCTTACAAACATCGTTTCAATTAAACTAAATTATGTCTCCTTTTCTTTGAAGAATTACACAACGAGCAGCCAGAACAAGGAAGTGGTGAAGAAGACGAGGAACATCACCAAGAACAGAACACTGTCCGTGCTGGACGTCCTCTACATCACCGACATCCTGGAGAAGACCAGCCAGGGTCAACAAATTTCTACACAGGTGAGTCATGCTTCATTATCTCCAGTATTATTTAACGTGGAAATATTAAGGATTCAGTCACAAGCAGTTGTTGCTAGACATAAGTATGTACATGGCTAGAAGAAAATGTAGAATAAATACTTTTTAGGGCGCGGTACCTGGCCACAGAGTCGCCCAATCAACAATTTATAATCAAAAGTCGTTTACAGATTGAAATTCTCGGGGGTTTTTTATTCTGGAGAAAAAATATAAAAAATAGGTTTCTCAGTTGTCGGCTCTGTACATGTAACACTTTTCGGGCTTCATAGTCTAAACCTGCAATAGTCTCCTTTGTCTAATGAATCTGAACATAAGATGTTAGTTTTATAGGACTTTCGATTTTGGAGAATATGATGCAGTGAGATGATTTAGGTCGTGGCTTATTCTAACATTTAGACCCTTAAAATAAATATTTTGTAAAATTTCAAAATCTGAAGAATTATGAGCTAGTAATCCGACATTTAAGAATTACATTTATTGTTTCTACACTCAGTCTGGTTATTTAAAAATATAACAGAACATTTAATGATATGATATTGAGACCGATATGATCAGATGAGACAACATTCTAAAATTAATAAATTACAATTAAAATTAAGTCCATATTGTATCACGCGATAGAACCTTAAGTATGCATAGATGTTTTATTACAGGTGTGTAAAATAAAAGAATTATTAGTTTTGAGAAGACCCTACCATAGAGTATAGTTAACAGTCTGTCCCTGTAAATACATATACCTACTTACTTACCTGCAGGATGCATTGGATCTCATCGAGATTGCCAACACCGTGACAGAGTCAGATGCTGACGTCATCACGGAAGCTGACGAGGCTGGATTGGTCGGAAACAGGTAGAGCGTTCTGAAGCTGGCAGGATGAATGAGAACACGTTCTATGGATAGTCAAAGTCTTATTGCTATGAGTGCGAGGTCTTGCTTGATGTCAATGCTAGTATCAGTATCGAAATGTTGCACTCATAACACTTGGAAGTTGACTTAAATGTCGGACTAGTTCCATGATTTTTTGCCTGCACCAATGGTAACAAAAAGCACTTTGTATTTTTAAGGGTTTATGATGAAGGGTTTATACGAGGGGACCTTCATGATAGGATTATTTCTGGAGCACTACTCTGAAACTACTTTTCCTAGGCTCGTGCAAGGCATGATATCGAATGTTTGGCACATCTCATTGCATTGTGCAATAATCCACTGTTCCTCATGCAGTTTTCATTACTGTTAATCCTTTACACGTGATGCATTAAAACTAAGTCTTGATGGAACTGGCATGTTAATTATTCGTACAGGTTGTTTTTGACATTGGATTCTGTAACTGCCAAACTTGAACCTGGGCCTTCGGGGAACAGCAACATCAGGACAGAGACCTTGGAATCGGAGCTGTGGGATCTACGACATGAAAACATCACAGCGCTTCCGATTGGATTGTTGTTGAATGAAACAGATGCGTCTACACAAACCTTGTACGATGAATATCTTGACTACTACACAACCGACTTTGCAATTAAACTGACTCGAGACTTTGTATCTGGAATTGTGAATGGTAAGACGTTTTATATGGACTACATGGTTAACGTAAATAAAACGAACATGTTTTGTAGATTAATTTAGGACCATCTCAGGCTTGTCTTCATTAGGGGATAGTTGTTTGGACCATATCATTATTATCCTCAATCAAAGATTAAGTTAAATGTCTTAATTCAGGACATTCTGATTCATATCATTTCATTTACCTTCAGTGTTACAGAGTACAAATGAACTAACACATTATTATATGAGATTGTGGACGTACATGAACTAAATAAAATAAACACTTTACATATATATTTTGAGTAACTTATTTGGCTAAGATCAGTATTAAGTTGTTATTTATTCTTCTGTACCTTATAATATCCGTCAATGTACTGAAGCATAATATACTTCAAAGTTTGTGAGATATTCAACTTCTGTGAGACATGTTTTCATCCTCTGATGCTTTTGGTTCAACAGGTTCTGAAGGAAAAAGTGTCCGTCTTTCAATGAACGTCTACAGGAAGCCTCTACTGTTCTTGAAGAGAGAAGAAAGGCGAACAGGCAGTTCCCTCGTCTTGGACAGCAAAATAATCTCTGCAAAGATCCTGGTAGACGATCTGGCTGTTACAGATCTACATGGCAGTCAGGTCACATTCATGATCAAGACAGACAAGGTAGGTAAACTCTTGTTTCGAGTTACCGTCAGTAATTGTTGACGTATGTGATACTTAGTTCAAATGTTTAAAGTAGTTATCATCATGGTGTCTCCTATTGGGAGTATGTTTTAGCGCTAGCCTGTCGCAAGAAAAGAAGGAGGACTAACCACTATGTCAAGAGCCGTGTGTTGTCGTAATAGTCAGTGTTAAATGCACCACATATGGCGTTCGAGATTTTCTTGTTGTGGCCTTCGTGGGCCCTCAGTGCTTGACATTTTCTACATGCAATCACCTTTGTGATTGTAAACTCAAATCGTCCCTGACCACTGTATAAAGGAACCCACTTTTTCATCAAATGAAGGGACTCTGTCCAACTGTCATATTTTCCACTGGTGGAAATGCGAGCACACATCAATCTAATGAGGTAATATTACGGAGACGAGGTCATTCTGTGATGTGTTGAATACGTTCTCACAGCATAGTTGCCGAGACAATAGGATACCGTTACTGATGACGTCACAGTGAGTAACCACTTTCTGATCACTGATGTGTGCAAACATGCCCTTAGGTGTATCCATGCAGATCATGACCTGGAATGCAGTTATTGATATGAAGTTATATATTATCATACGATATCACGCACTTGCTAGGGTAATAATCTCTATAACGATATGGTACGATTATATACAATATAGGTGGAGAACAAGTCTTTGCGGGTCTGTGGCTATTGGAACTTTACAAAAGGTGGCTGGTCGACAGACGGATGCAATCGTATTTTCCGGGTTGGCGATGAAAAGGAGGTGTGTGTCTGCGATCATCTCACTAATTTTGCAATCCTCATGGTACGTTGATTACTCGTTAACTTTACTGTAATCTTGGAACATATGTGATCATCTCATTAACTTTACTCTCATCTTGGTACGTTGGATATCTCATTACCTACTCTCATCTTGGAAAGTATTTGATAATCTGTCGCATGCCTTGCTAAATCGAAGAATGGAAAACACACAAACACAATACACTCACTTTATTCATGAACAAAACATAGTTAAACAATCAACATTTAATACATTCACTCAAACTACATACAGCTCACAACCTCAACTTCTCAATCAGCATACAACACATACACACTCAGCATACTCATATCAATCACCTAAACTTCATACATGTAACACATTCATCTATGCACAGCTTACCATCCGCACATCCTCACTTTCATGTTACACACCTCAACAAAACATACACCTACACATCAACGCATACACATCAACAAAGTATACCTATATCATAGCATACCACTCACAACAGCATACGAATCACACTAGCATACTAATCACCAAAGCATATACTTCAGAAAATCACACATGTGAAAATAAACAATGCATTTTCATTCACATGAATAAATACACATTTTCATCAATAGTACGTCCTTCAGTTTCACAACACACAATCATGTAATAAATGCATAATGATAAAGTATTTCACACAAACAAATCTTCCACTTTATTGAAACAGTTCAAGCCAAAGTTACTTATTCCAGAATACCAATATGGACAATTTAATAACAAAAATCAAATGTGTTAATCAGAAAACCACCTTCTCTTCATGAAGTCAAAAGCATATTACAAACCCATATCCATCTAACCGTATTGTTTTCCAGGATGTGGATGGGCGGTCTGTGGCACCAGGTCACCTTCGTGCTTGGAACATCATTTCAATAACAGGCGTCAGTTTCTCTGTGGCTGGACTATCTATAACCATAGTCACCTTTCTGATATTCAGGTATACATATGTAATAGTATGTATGTGTTTCACAGTACAGAGCTGTAATTGACTGAGACCGTAATATTAGCCCGAAAGCTTCATATGTTGATCGGGAATCAGGCTCAAAATAAATATATCAAAACTTTTACATATGGGGTTAAATTTTCAAGTAGAGGTATTATATGTATCGATGTCCTGAATAAATGTTATCTGGGCTAATGCAGGGTATTCGATGAATGGTCTATTGTACATGCAAATATGACAGCCTAAATTATATAGCTCATTAACATAATAACCTATATGGTATTCGGGTATAATAAAAAAAATGATATGCAGTAACCGCTCAAGTTTGTTTAAGAATTTAGTTAATAACCTACTTTCTAGTTTTCTGCACTTGTCCAAGCAACATAGATCACATAAACAAAGGGCAGTCATGTTGTAAGGAGGTTAAAGGAAGGCAGACGTACTTCCACGTTTGTAGCAAAGGTAATATTGTAAGGTAACATTATCTTGTCTCAAACTGAATAAATGACTCGAGCACCTTCTCTAGTTAGAAAGTGAGCATGTATCAACGCACTGACTTGCCATGTATTGTTTGACAAAGAAACCAACTGAAGAACGAGGCTCCCAAGACCTTGTTCAACCTGTGCGTGGCCCAACTGTGTGCTTGGATCGTCTTCCTGGCAGGCTTCAAGCAGACACAGAGTAAAGTTGGATGTATCCTGTCTGGCGTCTTGCTTCATTACTTCACCATGGCGTCCTTCGTGTGGATGTTGGCCGAGGCTATTCTAGCCTACCTTCTCCTGGTCAAGGTTTACAAGTCAGGGGCGATAACTCCAAACTACATGTGGAAAACGGGAGTGCCAGCTTGGAGTAAGTACAGAGCTGGGTTGAGAGAATAATACCTTAATAAGAGAGACATGTCCAA
This sequence comes from Gibbula magus, assembly GCA_936450465.1. Taxonomy (NCBI): domain Eukaryota; kingdom Metazoa; phylum Mollusca; class Gastropoda; order Trochida; family Trochidae; genus Gibbula; species Gibbula magus. The sequence continues at coordinate 8,463,799 of OW388298.1, read as the reverse complement.
ATCGTTGAGAGACGGGTTGTTAAAAATGTATATGCTTAGGGAGTTGGAGGATTCATATGAATTGTTGAGCTCTGTAATGATGGGGGAAGAGTACTCAACTAACGACACTGGGATAACATATTAACACACCTTCACATATTTGAACTGTTCATGTATGATTCATAAGTAAAAACTGTCCAATATAAAGTGACACCCCTATCTATTCAATCTACAGTCATCCCGGCTGTTCCTGTGGTGACAGTGCTGGCTGTAGGCCCGGAGCTCTACATAGGAAGAGAGACGCAGTGAGTCTCCAGTGTTTTAGCTCATCATGCCTGAAAGGCCTGATGGGCTTAAGGCATGGCATGCTGGCCTGCGTCCGTCTATTCATCCGTCCGTTTGTAAACATTTTGCCTTTTCTTCTTCTTCTCCAGAACCGCTAGCTCTAGGGAGCTGAACTTTATGTACAAACTCATCGTCTAATGAGGATTCTAAATAGTAGATTTTGTGATCAGGTAACCCCCAAATAGGATCACAAGGGTTATGACCTAAGAAACGAATCTTCGTCTCCTTCTCGCATACAAAAAGTCCTGTCCTGTCAAAACAGGGTCACAGGGGTCACGACCTTAAAAAACCTACTTTCATCTCCAATTTCTTCTCCAGTACCTTAATGTTTAGAAAGCTGATATGTTGTGTTATTGGGATTCTTAATTATAGAGTTGGTGATCCGGTGACCCCAAATATGGTCACAAGGGTTACAACCTAAGAAACGAATTTGCGAAAAATACTGAAAACTGAAATATTGTGTACAGACTCCTTGGCCAGTGTGGATTATAGCTTTGTTGACCCTGTAACAGACGTGAAGACCTAAAAGCCTATTTCCATCATCTTCTCCAGTATGAAAAGCCATAGAAAATTAAAATGTAGTAGGCATCCTCCTCACCCTATTGGAAATCTTACTAATTACATTTATTGTAAAATTGGTGACCTTGTGACCCAAAATATGGGTCACACGGGTCACGACTTAAAACAAACATATTTTCATCTTCTTCCCAGGTACTTAAGTACTTAAAATTTGTTAAACCTGAAATGAATTCTCAAATTCAAATTCTGAAATTTATTTAGTTTATTGTTTAAAACCTGATGAGCTACAGAGCCATTGGTTGTCATTGTTATTTATTCTAATTCCTCCTAGACGTCAATGGATGCTATACTGCATTAAACAGAAGACTTCATGAAGATACTGTTTTATATTGACGTCATTATATATATATATATACTAATTGGATATGATAAGTGCAATAAGATCAAATGTACGCTCGTAATAATAATGTGCTGAACATGATGTGATAACTGCAAAAAGATCAAACGTACGCTCGTAATTACAATGTGCTTAACATGATATGATAACTGCAAACATATCAAACGTACGCTCGTATTATAATGTGCTTAACATGATGTGATAACTACAAAAAGATCAAACGTGGCACCTAATGTTTCTTAATAACCAACAACCCATAATGATAAGTCCATGAACAACTTATATCTGTAGTTAAACTGCCGGAAGTAATTATTATTAATATATAGTAGATATCCGAGCAACTGTCGCATATACACTTGGCTTTAGACAGTTTGCCGTTTCAAATAGAACACTGTCCGGATGACAGCGTATATTGATGTTTGTTATCCAGCTGCTGGATGTCCTGGTGGACTTCTCTGTTCGCGTTTATCATCCCCATCGGCCTCATAATCCTCTGCAATGGGGTTCTCTATGGCCTGATCGTGTTCAAAATGTGCACAAAGAAGAATGTTGGTCAGACGAGAGTGAAGGGACAGAAGCAGGACATGCTCAATGTTCGACTCTCCATCACCTTCTTTATAGTCTTTGGTAAGTACTTGTAAGTACCATGGACAGAAAAGAGATATTATTTGTAGGTAGTCAATATCAACTGAATGGCGATGAACAGGAGAAAGTGTTGTGCTCCAAATTGTAATACCTGCTTCAAATTGTTAAACCTGCTCCTATTTGTAATACCTGCTCCTAATTGTAATTACTCAATTTTCGTAAAATTAACTGTCCAGCTGCTCTCAATTGTAATAAAAAGTGCTCCAAATGTTAATCGTTCATCACTTTTGCCAGGAGTAGAGGTCGTGTGAAAATATCCGTCTTGAAGCTTTGGAGTAGTTGGTGGCTGGCTCCTCTGGTACGCCTGTTTTTTTTATGGCATTGACGGTTTGCACTCAGGAAACTGTGCCTTCCGATGAGGAGATACTGGCAGTGCAAGCTTGTGAAGATCCTCGTTCCTCTTCCTGTCTAATTCCTTGTTCTTCTGCACAAATGCTTGGGCTGCCGTTTCCCTGAATATCTTTCCACTAAATAACAGCACTGAGTAGAGCTTCGCCTTGATATTGGGATCAGGGGTCTTAGGCAGCTGTTCAATGTAGGCGGCCCGATACAGAAGAGTAAGTTGAGAGTTGATCCAAAGAAGACGATGGTCAAGGTCGAGGACGGCATCCCCCAAGGAGTCAAAGAAATCATTCATCATAGCAAGAGAGAGGAGGGGATCGATGTGCATTCCTTTCGAATCCACTGTGACCAACACTGATGGTAGCTGCCTCGCGGCTGTAGCAACAGACCAATGGATGTAGGACGACGTCTGCATGGCTTGATGAACAGATGTCTCCGTCTCCCGGATCATTCACCCTGATATGATCGAATGAGGTGCCCTTCCCCATCAGGTACCTAGTTATCATCTAGCAGGGTCCCTCCTTCTTAGTGAATTTGTCTTCGTTGACCTTGTAAGGGAAGCCCCTGTAGAAGGAGCTTCACAACGGTTGCTTGTCAAAGCCCAAAGTGGTGACCCTCTCGGAAAGCTGTGTGGTCAGCAGAGCCATGGAGTCCGGTGGAGGTAGAGAGTTAGCTGAAGTAGCGGCATCTTCGGGACCCATGCTGATGTCGTTCAAGAGGATGATTCGAGTCATCTTGGATCCCTTCAACCATTAATGTAGTTGTGCTGATAAGAGTTGATGTAGCTTGCTCCAAATTGTAATACGCAGATCAACATCTACATCTACATGTTAATTTACATCTAAATATATATCTTAACCAACATCTACTGTTGCTTGTACGTCTACATAAAACTATATATTTAATGATGTCTACTTTTACATCTACATCTACATTTACACCCAACTACACGTACACCTAGATCTACAACTGCGTCTGCATCTGCATCTACATCTGTATCAACGTATACATCTATATCAACGTATACATCTATATCAACTCTTATATATACATCTACATAAACTTTTATATTTACATATTACATATTCGCATTCATTTGTACCTAGTTCTAATCAACATCATCTACATCTGTATCTACATCTATACCTACACCAAGTCTGATATCTACATTAAGTGTTCTACAGCTACATCACTTCTTATTTCTACATCTGCATCATCGCTTTTATCTACATAAACCTCAACTATCCATACTATCAACTATCTATATATGTTGATTTACATTTGGTGCTACATCTATGTCTACATCTACATCAACTCTTATATCTACATCTATATCAGCTCTTACATCTTCTTATAAATTACATACAACATTATTATTGCAAAAGTACTCACGCTCAACAGCCCATAACGACACACTACAGACGACTGTCTCTCTGCACACTCCTGAGACAAGTGTCCACTCACACGTTTCACCCGTGCATCTTTCACTCAATCGGGTGCGTTCGGCAATCCCTACCCGTGGCCGAGAACATGGTCTGCATGGGTTAACATACTTAAACTTGACAATATCTATATCGGCTCTTACATCTTCAGTTTCATCAAATCTTATATTTTCCTTTTCATCAACACGAGATGTAACTTCAACAACAGTTATTGCAATTTGGAGCAAGTATTACAATTTGGAGCACTTTTTATTACAATTGTGAGCAACTTTACAGTAAAGTTTACACAAAAGGGAGTAAATACAAATTGGGCAGTTTTATTACAATTTGGAGCAGGCATAACAATTTGGAGCACAATAGAAATGCGTTATGTCATAGCTTTGTCAAAGTCCGGTTTTCCATCATCTTCTGAATATTCTTTATAGAATGAAGGATGGACAGAAGTTACATGTCAGTTGTCCAGGTGTCTCTATTCTTTGGTAACTTAGTATCATGGACACAGGAAACACATGCTTATTTTGTTGGTGTCCATATTTCTTCCCTGTATTGTTAGATAGTAGGAAGTACAGATTGGTCATGTTCAATGACCTGATCTCTATTATGTACTTTGTACAATAAGGTAAGAAAGTAGGACTTGAATATTAATGTTGGGGATTTCGTTTTCATCTTTGTACTTTTTGATTGGTGAGTTGGATGGACATAAGAGACACTCGTTATGTTAGAGATTCCATCTTCTTTTTTATGCATGCTTCGGTAATTGCGTAGTATAGAAAGAAAAGACATTTGCTTGTTCTGCTTTTGACGCCGTCCTGAGATTTAAAAGTGACACAATGAGAATAAGTCACTTAGATCAGGATATAACTCGATGAGATGATTGTTTCACTGATTGTTGCGCAGGTCTCAGCTGGGTGTTCGGATTCCTGGCAGTGGCTGAAGCCAAGGTCATCTTCCAGTACATCTTCTGTGCCACAGCCTCCACCCAAGGGTTGCTGGTATTCCTCCTCTTCACAGTCCGCAACAAGGAAGTCAGGCAGAGTTGGTACAAACTTTGCTGTGGGAAGAAAACGTCGGCCAGAAAAGAGGATATCGATATGAAACTGTTTGACAGAAAAGATGGTCAGGAGGTTCGTAATTGATATGAACATGTTGTTTTGGAGCAAGAGCAGGGACAGTACTAGAGTAGAAGCCAGTTCCCGACACCCTCACTACCTCCTCCCATTCGCCTACCCGTATCCCTCCTCATTCAATTAGTCCCCTTGTTCAGCACCCCTTCAAAGACTTCTTCCTCACTTCGCCACTTCCTAGGCGCGCATTATCAGGGAAAGTCACTTACTTAATGAACCTTAATACCCTCTCCCAAGCTCGAACCCCTCAAAACCCAACTCCAAAGATTTGAATCACCCACAGTGAAAGAAATCTAAACCCATAGAACTCCAATTGCCAGTTCACCAACATATGTCACTTATGCCCCTTTTTAATTACGAGTCGAACTATCATGAATAGCCACGAATGGACGATTGTTTAAATTCGTTAACATTCGGCAAAATTCATGAACAGCAATTTCACTTGTATGAAGCGTTTACGAAAATTGGAAGCTTTTCATGCTGAATCTCTACGATACACATACTAATTATTTACAAATTATTCACGAATTATTTACGAATTGTAATAACTAATTAAGAAACAGTTGCGAATACACTACAAATTTTCGCCCTTTCGAAAATGATTCGTAGATAATTCATAATTTGGGCCAAGACCATCGAAATTATCAACCACGAATTTCCAAGAACTGTTAACGAACTTGTTACGAACTACACGAATTAGCTACAAATAGTTTACCAAGCAACTACGAATTTAAAATTTGTGAAAGGTTTGGACAAATCAAAATTTGGTAACGAATGACACGAATTGGAGAAAAGTGGCCGAATCAACTACGAATCATTTAAGAATTCCAAGAATTAACTAAGATTTGTCTATGAATGTTCACAGATGTGAAAAAAATCTCTTTCGTGATGATTCATGACAATTCAGTTCGTAGTGCTCTTCATTGATAATGCTAGACCCAAACCCTCTGCCCCGGTCATCCTCAGTACCCCAAACCCTCTGCCCCGGTCATCCTCAGTACCCCAAACCCTCTGCCCCGGTCATCCTCAGTACCCCAAACCCTTTGCCCTGGTCATCCTCAGTACCCCAAACCCTCTGCCCCGGTCATCCTCAGTACCCCAAACCCTCTGCCCCGGTCATCCTCAGTACCCCAAACCCTCTGCCCCGGTCATTCTCAGTACCCCAAACCCTCTGCCCCGGTCATCCTCAGTACCCCAAACCCTCTGCCCCGGTCATCCTCAGTACCCCAAACCCTCTGCCCCGGTCATCCTCAGTACCCCACACCCTCTGCCCCGGTCATCCTCAGTACCCCAAACCCTCTGCCCCAGTCATCCTCAGTACCCCAAACCCTTTGCCCCGGTCATCCTCAGTACCCCAAACCCTCTGCCCCGGTCATCCTCAGTACCTCAAACCCTCTGCCCCTGTAATCGTCAGTACCCCAAACCCTCTGCCCCGGTCATCCTCAGTACCCCAAACCCTCTGCCCCGGTCATCCTCAGTACCTCAAACCCTCTGCCCCGGTCATCCTCAGTACCCCAAACCCTTTGCCACGGTCATCCTCAGTACCCCAAACCCTCTGCTCCGGTCATCCTCAGTACCCCAAACCCTCTGCCCCGGTCATCCTCAGTACCTCAAACCCTTTGCCCCGGTCATTCTAAATACCCCAAACCATCTGCCCCGGTCATCCTCAGTACCCCAAACCCTCTGGCCTGGTCATCCTCAGTACCCCAAACCCTCTGCCCCGGTCATCCTCAAGACCCTAAACCCTCTGCCCCGGTCATCCTCAGTACCCAAAACCCTCTGCCCTTGTCATCCTCAGTACCCAAAACCCTCTGCCCTGGTCATCCTCAGTACCTCAAACCCTCTGCCCCGGTCATCCTCAGTACCCAAAACCCTCTGCCCTGGTCATCCTCAGTACCTCAAACCCTCTGCCCCGGTCATCCTCAGTACCCAAAACCCTCTGCCCTGGTCATCCTCAGTACCCAAAACCCTCTGCCCTGGTCATCCTCAGTACCCAAAACCCTCTGCCCTGGTCATCCTCAGTACCTCAAACCCTCTGCCCCGGTCATCCTCAGTACCTCAAACCCTCTGCCCCGGTCATCCTCAGTACCTCAAACCCTCTGCCCCGGTCATCCTCAGTACCCCAAACCCTCTGCCCCGGTCATCCTCAGTACCTCAAACACTCCCACTACCGTAGTCATCCGACTGCTTCTGTCATCCCAAGTCAGGTCCCCCCAATCTAAACATCCCAAAGAGATATCCCGTTTCTCAACACTCTTAAGAACCTGATGGTTGTAGAGTTCAGTTTGCTATATATGCTTAGGCTGCATAAAAAGTTTATTGTTTCTCAGGCACATTTGAACAGTTGAAAAGTGCTGAGAGCGGTAGAACATCCTTTTCATTTTTTGTTGGAAAAAATAATAATGCGTGAGGAATACATTTTATTTTTTCATTCAAATATAGCCTTATAGTGGTAGAAGTATACAAAATAGTACGTTTTTGATTAAACGTCATTATTTTTACTTACCGTAGACAAGTGACCTTAGCCTTATAGCCATATAACATGTAATCGACTCATTCCCACAGAAGTAATGAAACATCATTACACAGATCAATCGGAGTTACCCGCCCCTCACTAGTCCACTGGGTGGCGTGACCTGTCATTCAAATTACCTAGGAGTCGCAATTAACGACGAATGCGTAAGAGGGGAGGCGGGACGGGTATGACGACGGTCACTTGTCTACGGTAAGTAAAAATAATGACGTTTAATCAAAAACGTACTATTATTTAATTACTAACCTCCGACAAGTGACCTTAGCCTGATACCACTGTAGGTGGTGGGTAGAGTTCGTCGCATAGCGGTAACTCTCAAGATTGATCTGGTGATCGTCGACCTAGCGAGAGATCGTTCTAATTAGGATAATTGTCTGACCTCTCGCAGTCGACGATCCCTAATTAAAACACCACAAAACCCCGTATAACCATTCAAAACAATTTATTCAATGGTTAAATATGAGCCGCTCTCAACTCGTGAGTGCTCGTTAGCGTGGATGGTTGCGTCCCCTGCCAGGGGGGGGCACCCGTGGTTCGCTGCTGGGTAAAGAACTGCGCCCCTAGACGGGCTACGCCCTCCAGGTCCTGGGTGGAGACATCGCGCAGGTAATGGTTGGCGAACACCAAGCCCGACTTCCAAAAGCAGCCGGCCATGATGTCCGCCACTGACAGGTTGCTGTGTAGGGCCATAGTCGCCGATATGGCCCTGATCTCATGCGGATTGGTCTGCGCCGGTGCCGGCAGTCCGGCCGCCTTGTAGGCGTCCACCACTGCCGACCTGAGATAAACTCCCAGCTGCCTCTTGTCCAACTCCTTCGAGCTCGTCTGGGAGTGGGGCAAGAAGAGCCTGCGTCTCCCTTGTCTCAGCGAGCGCGTCTTCTCAACGTAGATGCGTAGAGCGCGTACCGGACAAAGGAGACGTTCTTGTTCATCCGTCGGCTCGATAGCCGAGGAGATTGATGGCAGTGTGAAGGTCCGTCCACGCTCGTCAGCGCCCTGGTTCTTACACAGGAACTCCGGTGCCAGACCCAAGGTCGCTGACCCTCCATCTCTCACCTCAAACCTGAGCAAATCAGCTTGCAGCGCGTGCAACTCTGATATTCTGGCCGCTGACCCCATTGCCACTAAGAAAGAAGTTTTAATGGTGAGACGCAGCAGCGTCGTGTCCGTCAGCGGCTCATAGTGCTCAGACTTGAGGTGATTCAAAACTATCGCCAGATCCCACTCTGGCGGCCTCAGTTTGTGGCGGCCATCCACGTTCCTGTACGTCCTGATGAGCTCCTTAAGGACCGAGATATCCAACCCGGGATCCTTTTTGCGAAGGACGGACATAATGGCCGCGAGGTTCGTGTTGATGGAGGAAGCCTTAAGCTTCCTCACTGTGCGTAGGTGTACCAGGTAATCAGCGACCTGGGGCACCAAGACGTTGCTTTTGTCCTGCCACCATCGAAGGTGGTGAATGAGATCCTGCGGCAACCTGATGTGATGGCCGCAAGATACCTCCCGAATGTGTCCGTTCAGTACTATCTGGAGGGGCCGGAGGTGAAGCCTCCCCCTCCTCGTGAAGTCCTGAGCTGAAGTCAATAACCCTAGCAGACGTTGCCACTGTCGGAGCGAGAGAGGCCCGCGACACGCGTCTGCTAGGAGTTCCCTGTAACGGCCCATCCGTTCCTCCGTGACAAAGGCCTTGTCCTGCGTCGTGTCCAGACGGACGCCCAGGAAGACGAGCGACGTCGTCGGCACTAGGTCCAACAGGCGTCTGAACAGAGCGATCACAAAGTCCCTTTGTCCGGCCAGAACTGACAGGGAGCAGTGGCTCCCGAACCCATCGTCCAAGTACATCGCGAACTGGATATCGTGCCTGTGAAGGAACTCGACGATGGGTTGGGTCACCCGAGTGAATAGCCAAGGGGCTGTCGAAATCCCGAAGGGTAACACATTCCACTGGAAGTGACGGCCCGCCAGGACGAATCGGAGGTACTTGCAATCCGCTGGGTGGATTGGGACATGCAAGTACGCGTCCTGGAGGTCCAACGACACCATGTGGCTGTATGGTTGTAGCAACCGCATGATAGACAGCACGGTCAAGAGCCGAAAATATGGCGGCCGCTCGAGGTAGGAGCGGTTGAACTGTTTCAAGTCGTGAATCAGCCGCCATTTTTTCGGGTCCTTTTTCAGTCTCACGAATACTGGAGAGTAGAACCCCGGTGTCAGACCCTGGAGCGGAAGCTCGCTCACCGCCTCCTTGGTGATTAGGATCTCCACTTGTTCCAGTGTCCCCCTGTGACTTGTTGGATGTCCTCTTTGGAGAGGGGCCGGCGTTGTAGCCGCCACGGCCCTTGCCTGGCCGGCCCCCGTCCCGAAAGGAAACCCGGCCGGTCCTAGAGCCGGCGGGGGATTGCGGAGTGCCACCCTTCCGCTTCTTGGGTGTTGTCACCACCGAGGAGACCCTGCCACCTCCCGCTGCCAAGCGGTTGGTCAGCTCCTGCTGTTGGGTCTCCTGGCGGTGTCGCAGAACTTCTGCGACCTGCCCGTCGAACAGCGTCGACGACGCTGCTGGAGCGCTCCTGAGACGGGTGCGCATCTCCGCCGGAAGATTGGTACGTGCGAGAAATCCGTCCCGCCTCAGGTTTGTGATCCCCGCTGAGATGCGGGAGGCACTTAGCATAATCTGGGCTAGGTTCCCTGCCACGGAACCGAACCCCCGATACAGCGCATTTGCTCCTTTCTCCATCCCAGTCTCCTTTGAGAAGGCGGCCATGGCCTGACAAGCATGGGCGACGGAGTTCGCCATGCCCAGAATGCTTCTGGCCTCCTTGTCCAGGTGGGACAGGTGCCTCTCGGACACTGAATGGCCGACTCCTGGCGCTTCCACACGCCTGATGTCGTCGTCCAAGACGGGGGGAGAAAGAGGTATGGGAGAAGAGGCGACTGGGAGCCCCGCCCTCTGACGATCCGAGATGACCAGAGGCGGAACAAGGCGGCCCGGCGCCGCGGACGACACGTGAGTGTCAAAATCCTTCGCCGCCGTTAGGAGAAGGCGGTGGGGTGGGAAGCGGACGCTACGCGGATTCACCACCTCCTCCTCCTGACAGAAGGACTCAAAGCGTGCCTGCTTCGAGAAGCTACACTCCTCATCCACCTCCTGTAGGGTCAGCTGACACCAGTCAGCGATGGCCGCCATCCTCTCACCCTGATCAGGTGCCTCCACCTCTCGAAGGCCGCCTGCAGCGGACCCCGGAGGAACGCGAGGGGGGGAATCCCCCTCGGTTATGTCACCAGACTGCGAGCCTGGCGAGGGAGGCACCGACATATCCGAAGGGGAGAGAGGCGGTGACACCAGCGTCACACGGCAGACGCACCCGGTGGTCAGCACCGCAGGAGGTGGCGGAGGCGGATCCTTCCCGCCTTGATCCCCAGAATCCTTCTGGGAGAATTGTTCAAACATCGTCCTGACGGACGTAAGGACGTCGTCCTTAAACGCCTTAGCGTCGAAGGGCGGGTGGTGAGGCGACCTGGAGCGCTTCTTCGCCTTCTTGACCTTCTTTAGACGCTCCTCCCGGGAGGGGGAGGGGGGTCCGGAGTCAGAAGTCTCCTCGGACAAGTCACGAGGCGGTGACACGACCGGAGGCAAACCCCGACCCACCGGCTCGCGAACCACTTCCGACGCTAGGGAGGACGGAACGTCAAACTCCCCTGCGTCCTCGGCTATGATCAAATCCGACCTGTCCGGCGACTCTCGCCTGCCTGCGGCGGCAGACGATGTCTGTTGCCCTTGCAACGGCTTTGCAACTCGCTCTTCCGGATAGAAGAGCGGTAACGCCTGTGCTGCTCCGGGGAGAGATCCTCTCACTCCACACACCGGTTATCCTCCGGGCAAGTGTTCCTGCACAGGCGACAGACGACATGAGGGTCGTAGCTCGCCGACTTGCGTGACCCGCACCGTCCGCAGTATGCCCGGTACGGGGCCGCTGAGTCGCAGCGAACTAAGTCCATCACCTGAGAGGCGGCAAGCGCAGCCTACAGTCCAAGCGCAAGCGTCGGAAGATGGCAGGCGGCAGGCGGCAGGCGGCAGGCGGCAGGCGGCAGACGGCCGACGGCAGACGGCAGACGGCAGACGGCAGACGGCAAGCGTCTGTCCAACCAGCCCATGAGAACCTAGCGCCAAGCAGACGGCAGGCGGCAGGCGGCAGGCGGTAGACGGCAAGCGCCTGTCCAATGATCCACGCGGCAGACGGCACGGCCTAACGCATAAGGCAGTCAAAGCTGTCACGTGAGGGGGTAGACCACCCGTCCAAGCGGCCTACAGAAAGCTATCGCCTAGCAGACGGTAGGCGGCAGACGGTAGGCGGCAGACGGCAGGCGGAAAGCGACCGTCCAGATGGCCTTACGCACAAGGCAGTCAAAGCTGTCACGCGAGGGGGTAGACCACCCGTCCAAGCGGCCTACGGAAAGCTATCGCCTAGAAGACGGTAAGCGGCAGACGGCAGACGGCAGACGGCAGGCGGCAAGCGACCGTCCAGAAGGCCTAACGCACAAGACAGTCAAGCTGTCACGCGAGGGGGTAGACCACCCGCCCAAGCGGCCTACGGAAACCTATCGTCTAGCAGACGGCAGGCGACACGAGACGGCAAGGCGATCAAGTGAAGGCAGTAGCGCTAGCAGGCGGCAAGCGCCCAACACAATCAAAGCTGTTACGCAAGGGGGTAGAGCAACCGTCCGGCCCCCGGGCTGCACGAGCTGCACGAGCAATCGACAACCCGCGCACCACTAATCCAGGTCAACACACTGTGTTAACCAACACCCCTGACTGAAACACCGAATTCACTCGCGAGGAATGAATACGATACGGGACAGCGGGGAACTTCACTAAGGTAAGTAAAAGAGTCTAGAAAACAATCAAAACACGTTAATTATATAGCTCAAACAATCGGGAGAGATACAGAAACACGTCTGCACACTACCAACTCTGTAATGTGAATGACAGGTCACGCCACCCAGTGGACTAGTGAGGGGCGGGTAACTCCGATTGATCTGTGTAATGATGTTTCATTACTTCTGTGGGAATGAGTCGATTACATGTTATATGGCTATGAGGCTAAGGTCACTTGTCGGAGGTTAGTAATTAAATAATTGAAGCACACGTGTTCTTACAGTCTACAAACCAATTATATAAATAATTATAATGTGTATACTTGGTGGGCAAATGGACTTGGGATTTACCAAAATGATGCAGCAATAATATAGAAAATATTTAATTTTTTTGCTATCAACACACAATTCCACAAGGAAGCCAATTTGTTAATGCGCTTGTGTGTTAAGATGTTCAGCATTTCAACATGCTATTGTTTTTGTTCATACATAAATATGTGATCTTCCACATGTTAACCATAATTGAAAAGACCAATATACTGGCGAAATGAGCTCATCGTATTAAAGAAGATTGATCAAGTCCAAACAATCTGATGTTTACTCTTATATATATACGGTCATAATTATTATATATAGCCACTTATATTATATATCAGCAAATGTGTAGATATGACATATATGTATATACATATTTCAAATTTTGAATTCTTTTGTTGGACCTATTGCCAATCTTGACTTCTTTTCAAAACCAAACTCCAACACTATTTTTAAAACAACAACAAAAACTTATCATAGTCATCATTTATGCCATCATGCCTATGATTCTTATGTACATATTTGATTATATTCTTATATATGGTGATTCAGTCAAATGTACACCCATTCATTATTAGTTTATAACTGTTATACCATTATAGATGTGTCACAGCTCCAGACAATTATTGTTTCTACTTGTTTCATTTCATAGTCCAACTTATATTCCATTCAAGTTCATATACTTTTTAAAAATTTGCTGCTTCTTAATTCTACGATTGTTATATTGCAATGAATTATCAAACCTTCAAATATATATTACTTGACAAGCGTTATTTCGACATGTAAATGTACTGTTGTTTAATGTAATAGGCAACATACATCTCATTTATGTTCTTATTTTTTTAATATACATCCAATATCTGAACGTCCGTACATCGATTCTATCTCTAAACCAAGTGGTCACACAACTGACCGGTGCATGGTCATCTCCAAGGCGATCATCTATTGACGTCCGTACATCGATTTTATCTCTATACCAAGTGGTCACACGACTGACCGGTGCATGGTCATCTCCAAGGTGACCGTCTATTGACGTGTGTACATCGATTCTATCTCTATACCAATTGGTCACACGACTGACCGGTGCATGGTCATCTCCAAGGTGATCGTCTATTGACGTGTGTACATCGATTCTATCTCTATACCAAGTGGTCACACAACTGACCGGTGCATGGTCATCTCCAAGGTGATCGTCTATTGACGTGTGTACATCGATTCTATCTCTATACCAAGTGGTCACACGACTGACCGGTGCATGGTCATCTCCAAGGTGACCGTCTATTGACGTGTGTACATCGATTCTATCTCTATACCAAGTGGTCACACGACTGACCGGTGCATGGTCATCTCCAAGGTGATCGTCTATTGACGTGTGTACATCGATTCTATCTCTATACCAAGTGGTCACACAACTGACCGGTGCATGGTCATCTCCAAGGTGACCGTCTATTGATGTGTGTACGCACTACGACGGGCAGTTCAGTTGGACATACCAGTACTTTAGAAATATCTCTGAGTTTTATCTCCTGATAGTTTCTTCTCCTGACTCTTTGAGGACTTTTAACTTAGAAGCTTATATATGATTAATGTATCGCTGACCACCAGTAAGAAACTTACCCTAGCAAACAAGCGTGAGTGTTTTGGGCCAGAACTAGTTATGTACGGGCTGCTAAAGTTGATAAAGGCGCACTGGCTGACGGTAACAAACCAGTGCTGGTCTGGCATTAGTTTAACTGAATCGGCCAATTTAAGACAGAATTTTAATAGCCCAGTACTGACAATACTGTACTGAAGTCCTCTAATGGTCTAGTTAGTGCATATCACTTTCTGTCTTAAAAGGTGGGTTCTATCGGGTATTTTTTTTGTGGAAATGAAATTCGAGTGGATATCCCCGTTTACACAAAAGTGCTACTAATAAATGATTATAACACAGTCAAGTTAAAAGATATTAATAAAGGTAACATTTTAATGAATTTATATTTCACAACTTAATAATGACAAGCGTACATTTGTTGAAAAATAAAAACAATGAGAACGGAACGTCGGAAGCCATTCATCAGCGCTGCGAATGGGAAAAAGTTTGCTACGGCATAACAGCAAATTGTTTATTAGTTTTATGACACGCTATGTGTTACTATGTGAACCTTCTATCGGTGTATATCTTGTATCATTAAAATGTTGTAAAATTAGGTAAAATATAGCGTGTTTTCATTTCACGTAATGCACAAAATTCAATATGGCGGATTTTGCCGACAGAACGGCCCCTTTAAATGATTATGGGATATTCAAAGGGGCATTCCTTGTCCAGAATAGATCCAATAAAGATTCTATTATGTTTACATTCTGACCCAGTACTGGCCCAATGCATATGCTTGCCCAGTTCAGGCATTACCCTACCTGTTGGGGAATTATTGGTAGTATGCCCATATTGTCGTCTATTTTAAAGGGGTGATGGCAGGAGAAGACATGATTTGAAATACTTTAAAAGGGAGATAATTTTTTAATTAACTTGAGTTGTATAAACATTTGAGACATGCTTTATTAATAATTTTACCTACAAGTATGTTTTGAATTAACAGATATGTATCTTTAAATATCACAAGAAAAGCGAAGTATGAACTTAATGATATAAGTTATGTTTCTTAAGATTACCTTTGTGGGTATGTAAAACAGAAATGTTGAATTTTATTATAAAATTCACATACATTTGAATATATTCTTGCATGAATGACATTATGACACATTATAAACAGTAACCTTTATCATAAAATATCTATTGTATAATAATAATGCATTCATTTATATAGCGCATTAACTTCACAATAGAAATGTGCTCTTTGCGCTTAAAGGGACAGGACGATATTTTACAGGTAGCATTGTTTAAACAAATAAAAAAGTAGTATTGTTAAATAAAAAAGGAAAGGTTCCAGACTGTTGTGATTAATTTGTGTTAAATTTAAGGACAGTAAACTAGTTAAAGAATCAAAGAAATAATGAAAATAGTTACATCAACGGTATGATATATTAACAGTACTGGGATATTAATAGTTAAACTTAACTGAGCCAGTAAAGGAATGGTAACGTTCTAGTAAATGCATGCTACTGGCATAGTACTGATCCCTTACAAGGACAGTATAAGCTAACCTGAATTGGGCCAGTAAAGGTAATTATATCGTTCAAGTAATGGCCTCATACTGGCTTAGTACTGGTCCAGTACCGTTAGATAGTACTGGACCAGTACCACGCCAGTGGGTAAGTTAGTAATGGCCCAGTGCTAGATGACTGTACCAGCCTCTACTGATCTACTAGTTACACTAGTTAGGTCATGTTTGCTTGGATATGTGCCATGTTTCTCGCGTTCATAATATTTTCATGTTGTTCATATATTAGGCAATCAGTTAACGCATTTGGTTTGCTTTAGTTCTGACATATGTATATCATCTTTTGCATGTATGCGTAAAATAAAAACGATATCGATATCAGATACAGACTTTGTGTGTTATGTTCAACTGGGAGATAACACAGATCAACTTGTTATAGTGATGATTTCATGGTTGTCCCCCTATTTGAAATTCTTACCAGAACAAAACATTATTTCGAATGGTGGATATACTATTTGTTTATATCATCAATAAGACACAAGGGTATTTGGTTAGAATTTACATGATACCCTGTAATTACGATCTACTAGCTATCATAATGATTTAGGACATAATATGACATGTATGATTTCAATACCTCATGACATGAGTTCCACATTCCCTGCACGTCTTATGGAATGAACAACATCTCACCTTTCTCACTTGCAAACGATGAACAACATCTCACCTTTCTCACTTGCAAACGATGAACAACAACTCACCTTTCTCACTTGCAAACAATGAACAACAACTCACCTTTCTCATGTGCAAACAATGCCTTCAAAAGTACAATATTAGTGTATATTCAATTTACAGGTGTTATCTCTTTGTCACTTAGTCTTATGAAAAGTCTAGAAAAGTCTGTGCAAAATACAATTTCATGGTATCTGAAGTCCCCATCCTATAGTAAATATAAGAAACCACTGCATTGGTGTAGGCTATACTTTGATACTTTTCCCGAGGGGTTCCAGTACACTGATTGATTAAGTACGGAAACCCTGTCATCCGCACAGAAGTATTTTAAATCCCCTCTATACATTTCTATGCAAATGGTGGTTCACTTAACCGCAAGTTTGATCCATCCATCCAACCAACCATCCATTTGGCTTTTGCTGACGTGAATCTATTTTTGGTATTTCCAATGGTCCAATAGGCTTCTATTTTAACCCCTTTGTGTGCTACTGTTGTATCTGACACACTATCTAGATATTTGTTTTGTTCCATTGCACATATGCTCTTCATTGACGTGTCAAATGCAATCTTCTAATGTACAGTTTGTACAGTACCAGAGTTTACTTGGATCATAGGTGTCAGACGTGGCATCACCCCAAGAGAGTTTGTCAAATTGTCATTTATCTTCTCGAATGACCATATATCTGGACCCTGTAATTCTTATTTGTATGCATTATACAGTCTACAATCCACTCACTCAGGCGAGTTTCCGGCCCCAATTATTCTCAGAATTGGCAACAGTATCTCGAAAACTGTACTTTTTTAAAAACCAATTCAGATATTATTTTTGCATTAGCTTCATATTTCTTTCTTATTGGTTCTTTTGAAACTGTCTGAGCAAAGCGGATAGTTTCCAGGAAAGGATCGATGCGATCTTTTGTGGTTGTATTATTGAGTAAAGCCATATTGATTCCAAATAAAATCGATACAAGACTTTTGGCTTTGTTCATCATCGTTGCAGACATCTACACTTTGAACAATGTGAATATCTAAATCAGCGACATTGTCAGAATAAACATATTCATCATCAAAAGCAACAATTATGACTTGCATGGTCTCAATTTGTTTTCACAAGGTTCAACAACTTTCTTGGAACATGGCCAACCATAGCACAACTTTTACTCATCATTTCTGTCAAATTGATTGTTAGATTCAGGGAACACATTGAGTTCCTTATATATAACTACAGGTGACCAACACTTCTTGCACACATGTAACCCCTGATGCTTCTCTCATATTTGGCTTAAAGGGATATCCAATAATATATCTTCGAGTAAATGAGCACTTATTGCTCATCTAATTACCCAGCACTATACTTGACCCTGCATCTGTTTCTTACTTTGCTCAAATCTATTGGAGACTTAAAGTCTATTTGTAGAAATAGCTGTTTCATGTGAAATACTGCAGACTATTAAACGTTCTGTCAAAACAACACTTTCAAACATTAATATTGAATTATTTGAAATATATTACGACTACTGCCGAGTACAAAACCCATTCATGTGCTATGTGACAATTAGACCATAGCTGCTATTGTTTGAGCCGTGGTCTAACCAACGTGAATTTCAGTTAGACCACGGCCGGAACTACTTTTTATACGATTCCGATTTGTACGTGGTTTCAAAATCTCGTCAAATGCTTGACATGTATTAAAAGAAGAACATAACTCAAATAAAAATTTTATTACATCAAAAGTGTGTTTACAGTTTAAACAGCTTGGGAAATTATAAAGTATGTACAGTGATATCAATGTTTACGTTCAGAAGTATTCAGGCGGTTCCTCTCGGGCCCTGGCGTCCTTATTAACTTCGTTCATTATAGATATAGTTGACTAGACTAGACAATACTTCCCGAAACCTGTAAACAAAATTAAAGAAAATTGACTTGTATGTTCAGTAACCTAATAGTATTTCACCATTTCAATCGAAGCGTTTAAAATATTTACACAGTGATGTAAAATTGCGTATTGATTGAAACAAATATATTAAATACTCACTAGATAGTTAATGTTACTTTTTAACCAATGCCAATGATCAATTTGCAAGTGAAGGGGGAAACTTAAATACACGTGTCTACATTCCCGCTGAACTATCTAAGCTCCGTGAGATACAATGTAGATAAAGAAAAACATATTTATTAAAAGTTTAATGAAAAGTTACTTACGTAGTAAGTGTTAAAATCATAATAATCCTTACCTCACAAACACTCAGAACAACGTTTCAACCCCTCCACATACGTTGAATTGAGCTGCAAATATCCATGTCTGAACATGTCAAATGCCTGTTTTCAAATGACTGGAACGGCACGTGCGCAGGTCAAAGGTTCACTCGCATGTGCAAATTGTGAGAATGCGATTTTCACGATCTCTGTGGTATTGTTTTGATGTCAATTTCGTGTGCGGCATGGGCTTCATATGTGTGAGTTGTCCAAAACAATATAGGTCGCGAGAAAAATATTAAATTAGTTGATAAGATACATCTTAACAAACGTATTATTATTTGGCAATAGTCTAAGTAAGTTAGACCATTCGGGCCTTGTTGTCTAATCGTTGAAATGGTTAGTTAGACCACTCGCGCTACGCGCTCGTGGTCTAACTAACCATTTCAACGATTAGACAACAGGCCCTCATGGTCTAACTATTACTTAAAACTAAAGTTTCGTTTCCCAATGATATTTTTTTTTTAAAAGTACAATAACACTGACCAGCTCCAATCGAAGCACATATTCACATATCAGAGATATTTTGTTCTCAGTATATGCATTGGCAATGTCTACCAGCTGATATGATAATCCAATAACATTTTCTTATTTCTAGACGATAAACCATCATTCCCTTTCAGTGTTGACGTTGTTTTGTCAAACCCTTCAATTCTCCTGAATATATGAACATTGACCTCCTTGTCATCTGGTGTACTCTTTGATGAATCCACACACCTGCACAAGATGGCAGTGGGTGGGTGTTCAGTTACAGCTGCCAGATCACGGAGTCCAGTACTACAGTACACGGCACACTCCAGTTTACTTCTTACCTCAAACGCATGAGAGTCCGGGAACCAGGAGGCAGAGTTATCCCCCTTCCACAGCAAAGTCTTTGCTTTGACTAAATTAATTTGCAACAACAGCTTCATCTTGTTTCCTGCAACATATCTGAAAGTCCTCAGTATTCTATGTTAAACGTGTCCAATGATATGTTCAACAAATGCTAACATTTACAAAAGATGTTCTTTGTTGAAGTCCGTTTTCTACAACATGCTAGTTCTTTTATCTTGAATTGATTTGAAACATTCCTGTACACATGTCATACTCTTTCTTTCAACCCTTAATAAGATTTCGCAAAGAACATTTGCTCCTAGGCTGTCTCTGTACATGCTATGTTGTTACGTATTGGCGTATTTATATTACTCGATTGTCTTTGGGCATACGGTTAGGTTAATTTTATAATTGTTCATTGTCTCAGCAAAATATTTTAATGATATGTGAGTGGACCCTAAGTGGTCACACGTTGCGAATACACCTTTTATCCATTCCTTGGATCGATGTTAACATTTAGGTTGCTACACACATTGCATAGATAAATTTCCTTCATTGCTAATGTGTCAGTTGAGCACATGTTCCCAGTCAATGTCATTGTGTGAGTCTGTCACAGTGAGGATGACAGAGACACTTGGTCACAATTTGAATTTTCCGGTGTGAATGGTGAACACTTTAGATAAATTCACACTGTATACATCCTTTATTCCGTTGTATGATGCCTTGATTTATCGCGTAATGCTCTCTATACAGTAGACTTGGTGGAGACTTTATATTCTGTTTCCTCACGTCAAGCATAACTTTCCTACCTCATTGCATTGGAGTGAATGGTTGAATCTTTGGCGGACAGGGAAAACACTTTAACTTCTCATGTTGACATGACATAACGAAATATAACATGCCCTTTTACGATTGATATATCTGTCTAGCCGTGTCATTGTTTATTCACCGATGATTGAAATAATAAGTAAGTTAATAAAAGAAATATATGTGTATTGAAAGGAAAACTTGTATCTCTTTTAATTTCAATCATACATATCATTTCTGAAGAATAGGTGTGTCATTTCTTTAATTATAAACATTAAATCTTCTAGTCTTCTAATGGTCTTATTCTTTTCGACCAGACGAACATGAGTTATTTATTAGCCTATAACAACACACTTCACATGGGTAAGGATTTATAATAGGTTTATTGAGACGATAAGAGAATACATGTGCAAGGGGTGTCCCAACAGTTTCTGGCATGACTGAAGGAACTTTAAAATGTTTCTGACTTATTTTTCGACATAATCCCCTTGAATTCAATGCATTTGGTCCAGCAGTTTCTAATATATTCAACTCATCTCAAAACTGCTTATTGTAATGTAATCCTACACAACTCCTCCACTGCTGCAATGATGTCTTTAATTTGGGGGAGAATCCTGAACCAACAGTTCAGTTGTTCACTAACTGCAACCTTGACGATGTGGCCAGGAACGTTGTCTTGAAACAGCCATAGACTTTGCACAGTTTTCCTTCGTTTCTCTTTGAAGTTTCCAGTAAATGCTGCAGTTCATTTGCGTAATACTCACTATGATTGTAGATCATTACTACACCACCTGAGGAACATGTTTTGAAATGTTGAGGATTGCGGTTTCTCTGCATGCTTTCAGTGCTTATCTCAGGATCAAAATGCTGAACCCAGATTTTCTCCTGAGTAACTATTATCCTGGGTCTGTGCGGTCTTCGTCAAGAAATTACTGACTAACAATGACACATTTTCGCTTTTGGGTCTTCAGATAACATCTTTGGAACCAAA